>NC_051171.1:99336212-99624179 GCF_013339725.1 Rhipicephalus microplus
GGTAAAGAAAGCCGGTGGCCAAACGTAGCTCGGTGTCGCCCTTTATAACATTCTTGCTACACACTGCTACGAACACGCAAATTGTCATAACTAATAATTAGTTTTGACCTTGAAATTTCAAAATGGTTTTCAACCGAGCTAGTTGGTTCATAACTAAGCTTGGCCTGACCAGCTGAACTTCATTTGTGAGGCACAAAGGTGAGACAAACATGGACCGTGACGTCCACGTCTGTCTCATCTTTGTTCCTCGTATGTTCTCCTGCTCAAAACAATCCCTAAAATTACCTTGGGACCTAAATAAGAGACCTTAACAACTCAACATAAACACTCAAACGTCGTAATGAAGCAAGTTGAGTGGACACGGCGCTGTAATATACAAGTGTATGCTGCCATTACGTCAAAATTTCAACATCTTATCCATTCTTCTTGCAGTCGTATTTTCTACAGAAAACTCTCGTCATGCGCAAGTTCAGACCATTGCCGTGATGACATTCGTGAAATAATGACTCGAGTCATTGTGGGGACAGAAGAAAACAAAGCTGTTTATTGGCAGCTCAATTTGTAAGGTGATTGAACACAGTTATTCTGTGGGCTTTCTGTTTAGTCAGGAAGGGGGGAGAGGAGTCGAGTCACTGGTTTCTGCAAATGTTACATTGTCGTTTGTCCTCTTACACAGTTCATGTGGTTGCCGACTGCACAATCTTTTACAGGTGGTAGATCACTTGAATCTACGTTTCTTCGCTGTTGTCTGCATTCCAGGGACTAAAGCAGCAGTCGTAATAATGGAACTCGAGGAACCTGAGCTGTACCTTGACCGGGCACCCAAGCTCAGCATTCAAGCAGAACACATGCTCCTCTTCCAGGGAACTGAGGTCACCAGGCTCGATGTAGAGACTGGCCAACGGGAACGGAAGGGAGTCGGCAGGACACAGGGCGCAGTCGCTGTACAAGACAGTTTCGTCGAGTTCTTCACCGTCTCCGAGCTGACTCTCGGTCAAGTTCGGGATGAGGCTGTCTCGACAGAAGTCGCAAACGGCATGCAAGCATGGCAGGAGCCACACTTTCGCATGCACAACCCCGCACATGACACACACGCAGTGGGACTTCATCTCGTGTACAAACGTGACCATTTTCCGATCCAGGAAGGGAGACTTGAATCCTCTGAGCATATATGTATATCCCCTCCATGGCAGGAAAGCTTCCAAAGAGCGCAGGCCGAAGTTTTCTCTCTGCGGACTGTCCATCTTCGAATTAGTTGACTGGATCTCGGAGGGCTCCTTTGGATTTTTGGCCTGGCTTTTCAGCCTGATCCTTCGTCTACGAGGTCTCAGTGACGACTGACCTGAGTGACATTTGCGAGCACCTTTTACACCGGTGAGTGACTCATTTTCTTTTTTTTTCTTTTTTTCTTTCACAATTTTGCATTCACCCTTCACTTACCCACGCCATTCTGTTGCGCAGGAGGCGCTTACCTCCTGCGCCGCCACGTCCTCCCTCCCACCTGCGATGAGTCAGCGCGATGAGTCAGCGAAGAAGCAGAGCTTGGCAACCTTATTGGTTGTAGAAGTAGAGCGCTTTCTTTACTAGAAACCAGGAAGATAGCCAAATATACTTCATGGAGAGAGAAGGAGGGGAGGGTTTAACCATGCTCTATTATGTTCGTGGGTGTGTTATAACGTTTTTTTTAATATACAGACGTGATATTGAAAATCTATGGGGCGGAGAGGGAAGAGGACTCCGCCTAGGCTGGAACCACAGTAATTGTCATAAAAGGAATTGAACAGGAGATTGAGTTATCATCAATACCGGTACTTTGTTTTGCGTTATCTATCTATCTATCTATCTATCTATCTATCTATCTATCTATCTATCTATCTATCTATCCATCTATCTATCTATCTATCTATCCATCTATCTATCTATCTATCTATCTATCTATCTATCTATCTATCTATCTATCTATCTATCTATCTATCTATCTATCTATCTATCTATCTACGGTGGCTGTAACAATATTGTTTCTTACAATATTTACTGCAAGGATCTCCGACGCAGCGATCATTCAGCCCTCATAGGAATCATGGGTATAGTTGACGAATTTGCCTAATCTTCGTGCTTGCTGCTTCGAACGCATTCGCTGCTCTGTTTATTGTTATGTTTTGGCGTTTGTTTCAGATCAGTGAAGGAATCGTTGTAAACTACGCAAGCAGATTTGAATTGCTGTTTGGAGGTGGAGAAGTGGAACTTAGAAACATTTTCTGAACATCGTTCAGTCATGCTGGCTGAACCGCGATGTTGTTTAGTGGTCACTTACATTAGCACCCCATTCTCCTCTAGTGAATTATAAGAAATATCTATGACCGCATGCTCTTACGCATGCAAAATGCGAACTCTGAAGTGCTGTCTTCGAATCGCAGAATATGACCCAATCCTCTATGGAGGACTGATGCAACAAGACAACTTTACTTGTTGGCTCGAGATCTTGCACGCACGTTCTCAAGATAAAGTTACCATTGCAACTTTCCCGTTTCGATGCGGCACTGTAATGCCGCCTTTGGATGGGTGTTGCATTCGTGAAGGTGTCCTCCTTTCGCATTGGTATGGCAGACACCTCTACATGCGACTCCTGCGGAGCTGAAAAAAAAAAAAACACGTCCTGTGCAGCTGCGCTTGCTACGACATGCAGCGATGCCAGCTCCGGATAGTTTTGAACCTACTAAACTTTAGACCATTGTCTGTGCAGAAGATTCTAGGACCTTGGGCGTGTGCCTCAATTGCACAGAAAGCGACTAAAGCGCTCCTACATTACTTGAAGACAACAAACCTGAGCGAGTGCATGTAGACTGCATGTGCTCCCCCGAGTGTGCTCGTGATTGTGTGTACCCTTATCCTCTCTCCACAACCTCTTTACTCCTCTTAATCCCTTCCTCACAGCAGGGTAGCAAACCGGACGTGCGTCTGGTTAACCTTCCTGCCTTTCGCTCGTTACAGGATGAAAGTGATATCATTACTTAAAGCAAAAATGGTAAGGGTAGTACTATACAACGAGTTTATGTTTCAGAAACCTATAGGGGGTTTTCAAGAAGTCACAGCAAGTTATCTTCGTAAGTTACCGGTAGTTACGTATCTAGGCAGACAATTCCATAACCTGATGGCTTGTGGAAAAAACGAGAATTTAAAACAGCCAGTTTTGAACCTGTATTCTTCAAGAAATTGGGGATGCTCATGACGAGAGATGACTAGAGAGCCTATAGTTTCTGGGTGAGATAAGTATTTGTTCCTATCAATACGAAGCTTATTGGGAAAAATCTGAAACAGGATTTTCTGGCAGGTGATTTTGGCACGGTTGCTGAGCGTCGGTATTCCTGATCCTTGCATTATTGTGGATGGGGAGTCAGATCTACGATATTTATTAAAAATAAACCTGACTGCTCTGCTTTGCACGCTTTCTAGTTTACTTATAAAGGCTTTTTTTTTTGTAGATGAGAACCAAAGGACGTTAGAGTACTCAAGCACTGGTCTGACGAATGTGTTATAGGCAAGTAGTTTCGTAGCATGCGGTGCTGAATGGAGGTGCCTTTCCAGAAAAAAAAAATATATTTTTATTGCAGATGATGTGACATATACTTGTACAAATATACATAATTTCCTGAGAGTCGAACGTTGGAATGTTTTGCCTGGGTTTGTTCGCGCTTTGCCAATGACCATTTTTTTTTTGTCTGCGCTTCACATGTGATGTTATCACCACTCCTGCCATAGCCTACGATGGGTTGCAGTAAGCGCAAATAAAAATTAGTAATGAAATTATTATCTTATAATTATAAAGTTCCGCAAATTTTCGAACCGGTCGAACGCCAAGGAACTCTGCAGCTACGTAGTGTATACTCGCCTGCACGGGCGCGTAGTTTTACGGCATATTGCCATTCTCCTTAAAATCACAGTGCCATGCCGCATTATGCAATGGCACCTAAATGTGTTTGACGTGAGATAGCTCATTTGTGTCCATCTAAAGAACATGTAAAGTGGCACAATTTACCTATTTATTTATTTATTTATTTATTTATTTATTTATTTATTTATTTATTTATTTATTTATTCCAGGTGGCTTCATCGAAGACACCACATCTCCTACTGTTGATATCGCACCGCGTGAGAGGTTATTTTGCCGAGCCCTTACGCTTGTTAGCGACGGCAAAGTTCAAACGTAATTTGTTTCCTGCGCAGTGAATACTGCCGGGTGGAGTCAAGAAAAAAAAAAGATTGCGCACTCATGTCATGACAAAGAATGTGTGAATCATCGCTGAGAGCAGAAAGTTTACGAGGGCTACCTACCGGTAAACAAGGTTGTCACTTAATCTCACCTATACCCCTACACTGGTACAAATACGAATAACAAGCAAGTGCCAGAAGAAGCGTACAAGATAGCCGGCTCCGTGTGTGCCTTCCTTCGGCTTGTTTCCTCTCCACCCGTTAGCGCTTCGAAAATGCCACCCCCTATATGCGCGTATTTGGTTTCGTTCTTCATGCTTAACCTCGCGGTGGCCCCGCAGTAGCTTACTTCAATATTCGCCGCCACAACGAAGGACGCAACTGAGGTATTCAACACTTCGCTCAATTTCCTCTTTCGGCACCTTCGATCTTGGACGTGTGACAATGCTCAGCGGCGTGACAGGCTGACTTTAAAGCAAAGGGAATATCGTTCGCGTGCTCGTTTCCTTGTCATTCTTTTTTTTTTTTTTGCTTCAACAGGATCGACTCCTTTCCTTTCCCTTCTTACCCTTTTCCCCACCTGGGTATCTTTAAACTTGTCTTCGGATTCCACGGGTGGCTCATCGCCACGTGGCGCACTGACTTCTGACCTATAACGTTCCTTGCAATATTTAAAAAGTTGTAACATACGAACGAAAATTTTTCGTGCATGCTTGTTACAGGCGCGCGAGACTAGATTGCACATTAAAAAAAAAGCAGAGGACATACAGTGAATGCCTATACAGCAAGCCCAAGCGCCAAATTATCGAACATAAACCTTTTCCGAAAAAAAAAAGTGCATACAGCCAATACGCTGGACTGCGTAAGTTGAAGCCAGGCCTCAAATCTAAGGAACAGGTTCGCTGGATAACAGGGCGTTTAAAGAAATTTGTTCAAAATGCATAGAAATCAGGAAAACTCGACATTTGGTCGCTTCGTTCAGGATTATTTTTCCTCTAGTGGTAGAGAGCGATAAATAGAGAGGGAAGGCAGGGAGGTTAACCAAGCTTGCCTCAGTTGGCTACACTACGCTTGGGGTGTGGTAAAGTGAGCATAATGGAACCTTAAGATGGTGAAGACATCAATTGGGCGATAATATCTCAATTTTCATTACCCCATGTGTTTCTCTGTTGGGTGCCTTCTAGAAGTCAACTGTCGAAATTACACGTACAAGTCAACCGGCAATAAATCTGGAAGCAGGGGAGCACAATGTTGAAATTCGTTAGTCACTGTCATGAATTGGCTGCGGCGTTGCGTTTCTCAATTACTTATTTTTGTCCTTTTCTTTTCGTTACTCCGTCTATAAATCTTGGAACGTCTTATTCCCTCGCGTTTTGTTTCGTATGTTTTTTTTCGTATCTATACAAAACCTAGGCGGAAGTGACGGAAAAAGTTATTCGTTATAAAAGCAGTTTTACGAAGGGTGCAACAACAACAACAACAACAACAATGACAAGAACAACATATACTACTACTACTACTACTACTTCTACTACTACTACTATTACTACTACTACTACTACTACTACTACTACTACTACTACTAAACTACAAGTTTGCTATACCCCATGTGTTTGAGTAGTTATATAACTGCAGATGCGTTTGAAAAAAAGTGCAGATGAGCAATGTTGCTACACCAGCAGGACAGGAATATACTGTGTTAAACATCCATAATGAACGCCGCATAACTTCACTGACATGTGCGGTTTACAATAATAATGTTGCCGAAATATGCAGGGGGCGTGAATTAATAAAATACTAGAATATGCTCATGGAGCCTTGACTGGCGTAAAATTCTTAAAAGCGTTGAATACGATTTGAAGATCTGCTGCCAGTTCAGGAGCTACGAATTGGGCACTTGTTTGAACTATCGCATACATTCAGAACAAGGCTGTTCACATGACTTCAAGAGTTTCGGAAAACGACATGGCCAATGCGCCACGAAAAAGTGGTCATTCATCTTAATAATAATATCTGTGTTTTTTTCGTCCCAGAAGCACGATATGATTATGGAAGACGCAGTAGTCGAGGGCTCCGGAAATTTCGACCATCTTTTGTTCTTCACCGGGCATTGATATCGCACAGTACACTAGCTTCGGGCGTTTGTCCTACATCGAAGAGTGTCCGCCGGGACTTCAACCAGTACCTTTGGACATAGGAGTAGATGGCGCACGAGAAAGACAGGAAAGAGGTGCCTCCCACCCCCGTAATCTCTTCTGAGGGGGCGCCAAATCACCCCCACACATGGAATACTCCGGGAGGGGGGACTGAAATCCGGAGGAAGGGGTGCACTGTGAGCCCTATACGTTGATCGTATAGGGAGGGGGGGCACTGCGATGAACCTTAGACCCCCCCCCCCTCCTTCCTGTAAGGGAGCACCATGGCCTATGCTCTACCGCGGTGGACTAAAAGGTCACCTTACGTACTCTCTGAGTGTCACAGTGCCACGTGAATTGATTCGTGATGACCTGAAATTGTTCAGACGCTAGCTCGTTTGTTAGAAATACATATAGCGGACATGCAAATAGCCCAGTTGATTTTATTTAAGATGGCTTTTTTCAAGATACCGTGTCTCCGGTTGCCTAATTAGCACTGCAAGAGAAAATTTTTTACTGAGCTTTTACGCTTGTTGTTAACTGATAAATTTGGGCGGATATCGTTTCCTGCACAGTGAATAATGTTCAGCGGGATCAAAAAATGAAGAAATAAAGTTAGCACAGCTCTCAAATCACGAAGACTGTGTAAGTGCTGACAGCAGGAAACTTGCGAGTGCTATACTGCTAAACAAGTATGTCTCCTAATCTTAACAATCCCGGTAAACTCGCACGTCTACACACAATGCCCAGTGGCAAGAAGAAGCGCGCAAGACGGCCGGCTCTGTGTGTGTGCCTTCCTTTGGATCGTTTCCTCTGCGCAGCTGAGCGCTTCGAAAACGCCGTCAACTATTCGCACAGCACGTACTGGAGTCGCCGCCGCAAAGGGAGAAATATACGTCTGTTCAGGTATTCCGCAATTGTCAATGCACAGTTTCCTCTTTCGGGCAAAGTTTTGAACTTGGACGTGTGACAGGGGTTAGCGCCGGGACAAGCTGATTATGAAGCAAAAGGTATATCATGCGCGTGCTCGTTTTCTGCTCATTATTTTTTTAGGGATTAAGCTCCTTAAAGCATAAAACGTTGTCGCTTGGCGGCGTTGGCGTTGTGCGCCGTAGCCGCCGCTGACGATAGCGATGGCCAACAAGCGCGTTACAGACCACACATTTTCTTTCTGCCAACATGACACAGCACGTGCAATGTACTCAGTATATGCCATTTCGATGATGATTACGCTGATGACGATGAAAATGATGACAGTGATGGTCACGGACAACGACCGACTTGTGGAGTATATATATGACGTCTCGATATGCTCTGAGATCAATTTCGTATCACTGAAAACAACCAACAACCACCAGGGGAGCATGCACAGACCTCTTCTTTGCCAACTTCAGGCTTGATGCGATATTATAAAGCCGTAATAATAAAGGCGAAACAAAATTTCCTTTTAAACCAACTTACCTTTTATGTGCAATCAACACAGCATATAACCGCACACCACTTGGAACTCAGTTACATGCGCGAGTTGTCAATGTCACGGGCGACTTACGATAACACCGAACAATCCCACTGCTTTGTCCACTCATCATCATTCACTTCATGGTTGTGCCTTGATTTGGTTTTGGACCTACCACTCGTCTACTTCCCTTCACCCCCCCCCCCCCCCTGGATGTCTGCAATTCGCTTTCGGCTTCGGTGGGTGACTCGTCGCTGCGTGGTGCCCCGGCATCTCTGAGCTATAACGTTCACTGCAATAATAAGTTATAAACACTTGCGGCGAGGGCTCCTTTCAGCCGCGAGGTTTGATTTCGATTGAAACTTTAAGGCTAATTAGCGCTAGTGGTGTACCAAGCCTGAAAAAAGTGCGAAGCGAGGCAGTCTTCAATGTCTCTCCCCAGTTTTAACTTTCTTTCCTCCTCTGTTTCTTATTTCTTTTCTAGCACATTTTTACTCGTTTTCTCTTTTTATTTTTATTTATTCTTATCTTTATTCCTAAGTCTCTAACTCTCACATTTTTTTTCTATTTGTATGCGTCATTTCTTGCGTAATCTCAAAGCGATGATAGCGTGTGACAGCCCGGGCTCTGCTGCACTGATGATGTCATCAGAGTGCTAGAAGTACTAAGCACTTTTTTTTGTACTACCAACTTCTTCTTGCTCCTAAAGCGCTAAGTGTCGGGTGTGTTACTAGGGTGGATGTGTGAGTATTTGCGAGAGTGAAGGTTGCGCTAAATATCTGCCCAGTGTATGAGGTGGCCAGATTCCCCTTAAGCTGCTCAATGCAGCTTTTTTTCCAGGTCATCCTCGCAACTTTGGTGTTGTGAATAAACAATTCAATTCAATTCAATTCATCTTACAGTATGGGAATCGACTGACGTTATGGTGAACATGCGCAGGGAAGGTGACCGCGTTGTAATTTTTTTTGCCGACACGTTAGGAAATGACGCTAAATTTATTCACACATGTTGCACGCATAGACATATGCTGGTCAGTCGCAGATCAGCATATAAGCAGTTGTTTGCACTTGCGCAACGGTGCAAACAGGAATATGATAATTATCATCACGAGAAGCAATAAGCTGATCTGAAGAGCTGGTGCTCGATGGTAGCCCTGGATGCTGCTACATAAATAAACTTCAGCGGATTGCACCTAACTGCAACTGGTGTTAGCGTGCTGTGACGGCTGCATCATAGTAGTACATATGTATTGTTCATGAGATTGGATAGCCAACACCGTCTACAATTGGGATTTCACAAACTTTAGGTCTATTTGAAGAGTGGTTCCAAGACCGGGCATGGCTCTATGGTGGAATGCTTGATTGCCATTCAGAATGCTGGTTAATGGAAGATTCCCACACGTGGGTATGTACCACTGTCTGCGACAATTGTTTGACGACGTACGGGACGGAATTGCGACATTATTCACGTCTTGACCAGTGCGTCATATTCATCAAACCATCTTTCCATCCCATACCTATTTCGGTTCACGCCGAATTAATTAGGAGGAAAATCATGAGAGCACCCACTTATGCTTTGTAGGCCCGTGTGCTCAGATTTGGGTGCACGTTAGAGAACCCCAGGTGGACAAAATTTCCGGAGCCCTACCCTACGGCGTCTCTCATAATCATATGGCCGTTTTGGGACGTTAAAGCCCCCATATAGCCACCAATACACTTATGCTAATCACCAAGTATATCGATCCACCCCTCGTTAAACGGTTCGTCATACAAGTGTGTTCGCATTCACATGTAGTCATGTTGGGCTCAAACTAGTGTCCTTCAGATGACATTGAATTAGAATAGCTCAGCAGAATAACAAGTTAGCAACGCAACTATAACAGAACCATATCACTTGTCCGTGTCATTTAGTGAGATCGACGCGTCATTTTAAATGCATGTATTTGGCGCTGCGCAGCTCTCAGATGATTTGCGATCTCAATTATTGAAGTGCGCTAACACAAAGGTACGCTGAAGTCAACTATTACGTCACCGTTTATTGTTGAAGTGGCGGTCCAGAGACCTCATGGTGTTACTTCTGTGCCAAAGAAGGGACAATTTTGAATTAAAATCACGTTTTAATGCTCCACATTAAGTTAGCGCACTTCAATTTACCCGCCTCAAGACGTGGACTGACCGGATGGACCGTCTTACGTCACTGTTGCTCTGCACAAGGTTGCTCGGCTTTACTGTGCTAGTAGCAGCATACTGAAAGCGGCGGGAGCCACAAAAGCAACAACAGACATTGATCAATTTCCCGCCATTGGTTTCAAGATTGCAGACGTTTTAGATGCGGAGCATCTAATACTCGAGGCTTGTAGTGCGACGCCGTCCGCAAGCTTCCTCCTCCTTCTTCCACCATCTGTGCATCCCTTCCTCCTCTACACACCGCGCGCGCTTCACTGCTCCACCATCTGTGCACCCTTCCTCCTCTACACACCGCGTGCGCTTCTCCTCTTCACGAACATTCGCTAGCTGTGTAATGTAGCGCGCATGCGCCGTCACGCTTCGAGAACATCGGCAGCTGACGCGCGCGCATGCGCCGTTGCGCTTCGAGAACATCGGCAGCTGACGCGCGCGCATGCGCCGTTGCGCTTCTCCCCCTTCTCGAACATTCGACAGCTGACAGTGCATGTGCCGTCGCGCTGTATATATACTCAAGGTCGGCGCTCGCTCGCTCAGTTGCCGCTCGTCGGTTGGTTTGTACAGCGCGTCGACGTCCAAGGTCGCGGTGAAATGAATTCCAACGAATCCACAAACACAATGATCGACGTCCCTTCGACTAGCGCCGCCCTTTCGCATACGTGTGTACGTGTTCACTCATTTAACACCCCCTCCTACAACCACGTTAACCAAATTAGCCATCGACCCAAGTAAGTCGCAATTTAACACCCCATTTCACAACCACGTTAACCAATTTAGCCATCGACCCAAGTAAGTCGCACTTTAATACCCCGTTAACCAATTATATGCTCTGCATCCTCCTCAGTGTTCCCCCGAGGGAAGCTGCGGGCAATTTTTTTCTTTACCTGCGCCCCGCAAAATGGTGCCACCTTTCCCGTGTAACCACGCGAAAATAAATTTTTGAATCACTCGCGCCATTCTCCATAGTAACGTCAAGCGATTCATATTTCCGTGAATCAAACAGAAACGAACAAGCAGCACTTCAATGCGTCTCCTAATGCACGGAACGTTCTTTATTTAGTGCAGTTAGATCGATTAATAGAGTATAACTGTAGGCGGTCCCTCTCATGTCATCCCAATCATTTTGAATATGTCCTACTGCGGTGCTTGTGTTCTTGTGTATTTACGTTAATTTCTCGGTAAGTAGGGCACTGTTGTTGATGATTTTGTCATTTTAGATGTTGTCATACATTGAGATTTCACTGTGACGTAAATTGTTGTTTGACTAAAGTGTCCCTTTAAGGATGCAGAATACTGAAAATATTCACTATATGCATCATTATATTACACAAGCTGCACGCGTCTTCCAGTGCGTTAACTGGACGTTTCGTGCAAAGTTACACAGGAAGAAAAGGCGAATATATGGTTGGCACTCTTATTGCTAATGGCTGCAGCGTAATTCAACTCGAATTGGTATCTTCGAAGTCTGCCACACTTAGGCTGAAATGAAATACCCCTTTCATTTGCTTGCTATATCCGTAACGTTTTGAACACGTCTACCAATGATAAGAATTTATCGCTATGTATAAGCGCATTTCGCGAACTTGAGTATCTTCAAGTGCAGATGCGCATTTCGCGAACTTAAGTACTTTTAAGAGCAGATGTGCCCCCTAAGATTCATTGACTGCCTTCAGAAGGTGGTGGCAGACATAAAGACGTCAGTATAGCTTCACATGCACATTTTGTTAATTATATAACAGGTGATTCTACTTCGTAACAGCTGTTGTTATCCGTCTTATCAAGATACACTGCTGTACATGCATGTTGCAATTATATTGTTGATACTTTTAGGCGTCCACATGGGGGTTCAGGGGGGGGGGGCGCAGAGCCAGACCCGTACATAGACATTATAGGAGAAAAGCTGCGATGAACCTTCTCCCCCCTTCCCCCGCCAATGAAGCGTAACCCTGCGCACGCTTATGGTTATATTTGTACTTCGTAGGTTTTGTATGTTCAAATCCTTTTTACGAGGACCAAACTCCCCAAAATGTTTGTTCGTAAATTTTTCGCGCTATTTGGCAACCAACCTGCCTTTTCTTTGCAGCATTGTGTGTGTGTGTGTGTGTGTGTGTGTGTGTGTGTGTGTGTGTGTGTGTGTGTGTGTGTGTGTGTGTGTGTGTGTGTGTGTGTGTGTGTGTGTGTGTGTGTGTGTGTGTGTGTGTGTGTGTGTGTGTGTGTGTGCATGCGTGCGCGCTGGTAAACACCAATTTCCCGCCTTTCGATCTGGATACCCCGCTTCGCTGTTTTATCATACTGGTTCAATGCTCTTTATTTAAACTAGCTATGGGTTATGTTTTTATTTTCTTAGTGATGCAGGAACACAAAATTTATTAGCAAACAGTGGGTGCAACGTGCCTGTGCAACAGCATTGAAATTTGGAGCTTTGCCTAATGCTTTTTGGAGGAATAATTTTAGTCGTTCTGATTCATTTAATCGTTACATTCGTAACTGGCCAGCATGAGCTTGATGTACCCTTTTACGAATAAATTGCTGGGAATATTTTAAGCAATGTATGGTCCAAGATATGAGCTTAGATGTTATTCGTTTTGTCTCGGTACTTCCAGAAGGCGATTGCAGCACAGCCAACTGTGTCTCCCGTGACTCACCATCTCATCTCTGTAGAATGCAATATATTATGTACTTCTTATGCGAGGTATACCTAGCTACAAGCTGTTCTCTAACATGCACTAAATGCTATCGTTTTCAATACGTTGAAAATCAAAACTGTCAATAAAACAAACTTCCCTGCTCTCTTTCTCTCTCTATTTATTATTATTATTATTAATATTATTATTATCATTATTATTATTATTATGTGGCGGAACGAAATATCGCACGTCATGGCATTCTGGCTCGCGCGTATTAAACGTGGCAATATTGCAAAAAAGAATGTGTCGTTAGGTTCAGACATTTGAAGAAAATTAGCAACCGAAAGCTTCCTAAAATATGTGCAGGAACGGCACAATATGAAACTTAATATTTAAGCACTCGTGGTTTTCCTTTCCGTAAAACGTGATTGTGGCGCACTTGCCGAACACACAAACAGACGACAAGCTGCAGGGCGGTTCATATATATATATATATATATATATATATATATATATATATATATATATATATATATATATATATATATATATATATATATATATATATATATATATATATATATATATATATATATATATATATGAAACGATAAATTGCCCTGGTCAGGAACCAAACCGGCGACCTTCGAATAACGCGCTCGATGCTCTCCCAATGAGCTACCACGGTGGCTATATTGGGCATATATGTGAATTTAAACATGGGTGTGTCAGTTAGCGCTATAGCCTAGCCATGGCGGCGAGTGTAGCACACCATTATATATATAATAGTTTATCCTATCATGCACCAGAGGACAAGGTGGCCCAAGAGTAGCTCCCAGGGTGCCACTGAATATTCCTTTCTTTACTGCCAAAGTTGGTGTGACACTCCCCAATATGCATTGCGGAGACTTTGACTCCAGCCTTTGTGTTCCCATGCACAGCCTAACTTGGCAGTGTTTTTTCTTCTCCTGTGAAAACGTGTTAGCTTGCCGAACTCGAGCCAGGTGCCTCGGTCATATGGATATGTACCAAACTGACATAAACTGACGGGGTCTCTCATTTGTGAACAAGGCTTGCGTACGTATTACAAAACATCATTTTTTTGTTTTAAGCGCTTCATTTTGGTTAACGTCGGTTCTTTTTCTTGCTTTCATTATAGTGGAACTTGTACCTATTGAATGCATAGCTTAATATGTGCATGTACGACATGCGATGGGGAAGCAGTGCTAAAAAAGCGTAATTGCGGTAGCAGTACAAATCTGTTTGCTGCAGGCGACGGCTTATACTTTGTCAAAGTGGGACAAAACGTCCGTGCTTTAGGCTTAGTGGAAGGAGAATTAGCTGATAAACGTTGCTTTGATATTTCTTATTACAGACCCTTAATTGAACGAGCACCGACAACCACACTACCACGATTGCCCAGCGGCAAAGACGTAACCTTGCTGCGCACATGGCGTTGATTGATATGTGGGGTTTAATGTCCCAAAAACACCATATGATTATGAGAGACGCGGTTTGGAGGGCTCCGGAAATTTCGACCACCTGAGGTTCTTTAACGTGCACCCAAATATGAGCACACGTGCCAACAACATTACCTGCTCCATCGTAAATGCAGCCGCCGCAGCCGGGATTCGATCGCGCGACCTACGGGTGCGTACATGGCATGGTTTTCCGTATCGTAAACTGTGGTGGATTCAAGCGCAATGTGGGCAATAATGCAAACATGCCTTTGCACTAAGATTTAGGTGGTTGGTAAAAAAAGCCGGTGGCCAAACGTAGTTCGGTGTCGCCCACTATAACATTCTTGCTACACACTGCTACGAACACGCAAATTATCATAACTAATAATTAGTTTTGACCTTAAAATTTCAAAATGGTTTTCAAGCGAGCTAGTTGGTTCATAACTAAGCTTGGCCTGACCAGCTGAACTTCATATGGGAGGCACAAAGATGAGACAAACATGGACCGTGACGTCCACGTCTGTCTCATCTTTGTTCCTTGTATTTTCTCCTGCTCAAAACAATCACTAAAATTACCTTGGGACCTAAATAAGAGACCTTAACAACTCAACATAAACACTCAAATGTCTTAATGAAGCAAGTTGAGTGGACACGGCGCTGTAATATACAAGTGTATGCCGCCATTAAGTCAAAATTTCAACATCTTCTGTTCTCTTTGCAGTCGTATTTTCTACAGAAAATTCTCGTCATGCGCAAGTCCTGACCATTGCCGTCACGACATTCGTGCAATAATGACTCAAGTCATTGTGGGGACAGAAGAAAACAAAGCTGTTTATTGGCAGCTCAATTTGTTAGCTGATTGAACACAGTTATTCTGTGGGCTTTCTGTTTAGTCAGGAAGTGGGGAGAGGAGTCGAGTCACTGGTTTCTGCAAATGTTGCATTGTCGTTTGTCCTCTTGCACAGTTCATGTGGTTGCCGACTGCACAATCTTTTACAGGTGGTAGATCGCTTGAATCTACGTTTCTTCGCTGTTGTCTGCATTCCAGGGACTAAAGCAGCAGTCGTAATAATGGAACTCGAGGAACATGAGCTGTACCTTGACCGGGCACCCAAGCTCAGCATTCAAGCAGAACACATGCTCCTCTTCCAGAGAACTGAGGTCACCAGGCTCGATGTAGAGACTGGCCAACGGGAACGGAAGGGAGTCGGCAGGACACAGGGCGCAGTCGCTGTACAAGACAGTTTCGTCGAGTTCTTCACCGTCTCCGAGCTGACTCTCGGTCAAGTTCGGGATGAGGCTGTCTCGACAGAAGTCGCAAACGGCATGCAAGCATGGCAGCAGCCACACTTTCGCATGCACAACCCCGCACATGACACACACGCAGTGGGACTTCATCTCGTGTACAAACGTGACCACTTTCCGATCCAGGAAGGGAGACTTGAATCCTCTGATCATATATGTATATCCCCTCCACGGCAGGAAAGCTTCCAAAGAGCGCAGGCCGAAGTTTTCTCTCTGCGGGCTGTCCATCTTCGAATTAGTTGACTGGATCTCGAGGGCTCCTTTGGATTTTTGGCCTGGCTTTTCAGCCTGATCCTTCGTCTACGAGGTCTCAGTGACGACTGACCTGAGTGACATTTGCGAGCACCTTTTACACCGGTGAGTGACTCATTTTCTTTTTTTTCTTTTTTTCTTTCACAATTTTGCATTCACCCTTCCCTTACCCACGCCATTCTGTTGCGCAGGAGGCGCTTACCTCCTGCGCCGCCACGTCCTCCCTCCCACCTGCGATGAGTCAGCGCGATGAGTCAGCGAAGAAGCAGAGCTTGGCAACCTTATTGGTTGTAGAAGTAGAGCGCTTTCTTTACTAGAAACCAGGAAGATAGCCAAATATACTTCATGGAGAGAGAAGGAGGGGAGGGTTTAAGCATGCGTTATTATGTTCGTGAGTGTGTTTGTACGTTTTTTTTTAAATATACAGACGTGATATTGAAAATCTATGGGGCGGAGAGGGAAGAGGGCTCCGCCTAGGCTGGAACCACAGTAATTGTCATAAAAGGAATTGAACAGGAGATTGAGTTATCATCAATGCCGGTACTTTGTTTTGCGTGATCTATCTATCTATCTATCTATCTATCTATCTATCTATCTATCTATCTATCTATCTATCTATCTATCTACGGTGGCTGTAACAATATTGTTTCTTACAATATTTACTGCAAGGATCTCGACGCAGCGATCGTTCAGCCCTCATAGGAATGATAGGTATAGTTGACGAATTTGCCTAATCTTCGTGCTTGCTGCTTCGAACGCATTCGCTGCTCTGGTTATAGTTATGTTTTGGCGTTTGTTTCAGATCAGTGAAGGAATCGTTGTAAACTACGCAAGCAGATTTGAATTGCTGTTTGGAGGTGGAGAAGTGGAACTTAGAAACATTTTCTGAACTTCATTCAGCCATGCTGGCTGAACCACGATGTTGTGTAGTGGCCACATACATTAGCGCCCAATTCTGCTCTAGTGAATTATTATGAATAAATATGACTGTATGCTCTTACGCATGGCGAAATGTAAACTCTGAAATGCTGCCTTTGAATCGCAGAATATGACCCATTCCTCTATGAAGGACTGATGCAGCAAGACAACTTTACTTGTTGGCTCGCGATCTTACACGCACGTTCTCAAGATAGAGCTATCATTGCAACTTTCCCGTTTTGATGCGACACTGTTATGCCGCCTTTGGTTAGGTGTTGCATTCACGAAGGTGTACTCCGTTCGCATCGGTATGGCAGACACCTCTACATCTGACTCCTGCGGAGCTGAAAAAAAAAAAAAAGCCATCGAACACGTCCTGTGCAGCGTCGCTTGCTATGACATGCAGCGAAGCCAGCTCCGGATGGTTTTGAACCAACTGGACTTTAGACCGTTGTCTGTGCAGAAGATTCTGAGACCTTGGGCGTGTGCCTCAATTGCGCAGAAAGTGACTAAAGCGCTCCTAGGTTACTTGAAGACAACAAACCTGAGCGAGCGCATGTAGACTGTGTGTGCTCCCCCGAGTGTGCTCGTGAGTGTGTGTACCCTTCTCCTCTCCGCAACCTCTTTACTCCCCTTCATCTCTTCCTCAGAGAAGGGTAGCAAACCGGACGTACGTCTGGTTAACCTCCCTGCCTTTCGCTCGTTAAGGCTGAAAATGATATCATTACATAAAGCAAAGATGGTAAGGGTAGTACTATACAAAGTGTTTATGTTTCAGAAACCCATAGGTGGTTTTCAAGAAATCACAGGAAGTTATCTTCGTAAGTTACAGGTAGTTATGTATCTAGGCAGACGATTCGATAACCTGATGGCTTGTGGAAAAAACGAGAATTTAAAACAGCCAGTTTTGAACATATATATTCTTCAAGGAATTGAGGGTGCTCATGACGAGAGAGTACTTGAGAGCCTAGTTTCTGGATGAGATAAGTATTTGGTCTATCAATACGAAGCTTATTAGAAAAAATCTGAAATAGCATTTTCTGGCGGGTGATTTCAGCACGGTAACTGAGCGTCAGTATTCCTGATTCTTGCAATATTGTGGACGGGGAGTCAGATGTACGACATTCATTAAAAATAAACCTGACTGCTCTCCTTTGCTCGCTTTCTAATTTACTTATTATGTTTTTTGTAGATGAGTACCAAACGACCTTAAAGTACTCAAGCACTGGTCTGACAAATGTGTTATAGGCAAGTAGTTTGGCAGCGTGCGCTGCTAAATGGAGGCGCCTTTGCAGAAAAAAATATTCTTATTGCAGATGATGTTACATATATTTGTACAAATATAGATGATTCCCTGACAGTCAAATGTTGAAATGTTTTGCCTGGGTTTGTTCGCGCTTTGCCAATGACCATTTTTTTTTTTTGTCTGTGCTTGACATGTGATGTTATCACCACTCCCGCCATAGCCCACGATGGGTTGCAGTGAACATAAATAAAAGTTAGTAATAAAATTATTACCTAATAATTATAAAAGTCCGCAAAGTATCATACTGGTCGAACCCCAACGAACTCTGCAGCTACGTAGTGTATACTCGCCTGCACGGGCGCGTAGTTTTTCGGCACATTACCATTCTCCTTAAAATCACAGTGCCACGTACGCCGCATTATTCAACGGCACCTGTATGTGTTTGACGTGAGACAGTTTACTATATGTCCATCTAAAGAACATGTAAAGTGGTGAAATTTAATAATTAATTAATTAATTTATTTGTTTATTTCAGATGGCTTTATTGAAGACACCACATCTCCCACTGTTGATATCGCACCACGTGAGAGGTTATTTTGTCGAGCCTTTACACTTCTTGGCGACGGCAAAGTTAAAACGTAATTCGTTTCCTGCGCAGTGAATACTGCCAGCTAGAGTCGAAAAAAAAAAAAGATTGCGCACTCATGTAATGGCAAAGAATATGTGAATCATCGTCGAGCGCAGAAAGTTAACGAGGGCTACCAACTGGTAAACAAGTGTGTCACTCAATCTCAACTATACCACACTGGTACGAATACGAACAAGAAGCAAGAGCCAGAAAAAGCGTACAAGATTGCCGGCTCCGTGTGTGCCTTCCTTCGGCTCGTTTCCTCTCCACCCGTTGGGGCTTCGAAAATGCCGCCCACAATATGCGCGTATTTGGTTTCGTTCTTCATGCTTAACCTCGCGGTGGCCCCGCTGTAGCTTACTTCAATGCTCGCCGCCACAACGAAGGACAGAATTGAGGTATTCAACACTTCGCTCAATTTCCTCTTTCGGCACCTTTGATCTTGGACGTGTGACAATGCTCAGCGGCGTGACAGGCTGACTTTAAAGCAAAGGGGATATCATGCGCGTGCTCGTTTCCTTGTCATTCTTTTTTTTCTTCAACAGGGTCGACTCCTTTATGTTTCTCTCTCACCCTTTTTCCCACCTGGGTATCTTCAAACTTGTCTTCGGTCCACGGGTGACTCATCGCCACGTGGCGCACTGACCACTGACCTATAACGTTCGTTGCAATATTTAAAAAGTTGTAACATTCTAGAACAAAAACTTGCCATGCATGCTCGATACAGGCGCGCGAGACAAGATTGCACATAAAAAAAAAACAGAGGGCATACAGCGAATGCCTATACAGCAAGCCCAAGCGCCATCTTATGGAAAATAAACCTTTCCCGAAAAAAAAAAGTGCATGCAGCCAATACGCTGGACTGCGTAAGTTGAAGCCAGGTCTCAAATCTAAGGAACAGGTTCGGTGGATAACAGGGCGTGTAAAGAAATTCGTACAAAATGGACAAAAATCAGGAAAGCGCGACATTTGGTCGCTTCCTTCATGATCATTTTTTCTTTAGTGGTAGAGAGAGAGAGAAATAGAGAGGAAAGGCAGGGAGGTTAACCAAGCTTTTGCCTCGGTTGGCTTTTGGTGGGGTAAAGTGAGAAGAAAGGAATCTTAAGATGGTTAAGACATCAATTGGGACAGCAATTAAGAATGTTAAGATTGAACGTTTCAGTTAGTGGAGTTAGGTCGTATGTGACGTTCAATCTGACGTTCATTCGTGCGAAACACTCATCGCAGCTTTGAGATGTGCAAAAAGTAGTCTCTAGTGATTATAGTGACCTAATAAATTTCACGCAACTTCAACGCTGAAATCCGTAAGACTTGGCTTAATTTTCATAAACCCATGACTTCCACAGCATCGTGACCTTCTGACGCAACTTGGCCTCCACTGGCATCGTTACCGTTTGCCGTACTCCAGCGTCGGTATCAACCCGCACCATGGGCCCGATGGTTTACTGAAGTGTGATTTATGTGATAAAGCCTTCAGAAATGTGGGTATGTCTCAAACAGAATCCGCGAAGTAAGCCAGAATGGCAGAGTGTATGTGAAGCAAAACTGATCATCTCACCAGTGATCGAAACTATGCACACAGTGTATCAGCGCTATATAGCCGCCGAAAGATGACCTTTTTTTTTCGTATTTAGAAAGACATCGTATCGTTGCATCAGACCTGCCCCGCATAAGTAGAAAAAAGATAAAGTACTGACGCTCAATGCATGGTCTGCAGTCAATTTTCCTAATAGTGTGCGAGCCTCACTGTGGATTTTTTTTTTTCCTGGATTGTGGTGAAGTCTGTGGTTTTTCACTTGTGTGGTGCCATGCGTGCCCTGTCGCTATCACGCTGGAAAATGCTATTGGTCGTCAAGCTGTGACTCTAGCCGATTCGTGTTTCGGTGTTTTCGCTTAATGGAGTTATCAAGTTGCAAGAACATTCGATACTGTACAGGGAGGTGGCATGCCATATCCGGAGTGGTGACGATTTCACTTCGACGGTGTGTATTCGTTATTTTGACAAGGACTCACACAGTACTCTGCCACAAGCGTCCTTGCTCTCTGATAGCATGCCGTGCAACCCTGCAAAAGCCGAACAAGTCAAGCTAGCAGAATGGGATGCTATAGATGATTAGTTATCACGCTTGGCACGTGTCTTGCTTGCAGCGTAATATGGTGCAATATGTTCCACCCGTCAGCAACTAGCGCGACGCTTACTGCAACATAGCCTACATGTGTCCTCTGTGTTCTCTATACTCGTATATGCGCTATCACGTCGCACGATGACTAACCAACCAGTCTTAACCAATCTAAACACCTGTGGGTAATATAGGTACAGCAGAACACATTTTCCAAGAGCTTTTGCTATTGCGACGTCCGACTGCAGCTGAAAGTTGCGACGTGCGCCATGTAGTGCGGGAACTGCTCCGCCGGTCCTAACCAAGCTAGACCCCTGTGGGTAATATAGGTACAGCGGAACACAGCTTCCGGGAGCTTTTGCTATTGCGACGTCCGACTACAGCTGAAAGTGGTGACGTGTGCCGTGTAGTACGCGAACTGCTCCGCCCCTCCTAACCAACCTATACCCCTGTGGGTATAATAGGTACAGCGGAACACAGTTTCCAGGACCTTTTGCTATTGCGACGTCCGACTGCAGGTGAAGGTTGTGACGTGCGCCGTGTAGTACAGAACTGCTGCACCGGTCGTCGGTTGAAAAGTATGGTGATTGTTTACGTATACGCTGCTGCATCCTTGTATCTCACGTCTTCTTCATTGCTGTTGGTGAGTTCTAGTATCCGCTTGAGCAGTTTGTTTGTTTGTTTGTTTCCCTGGACTCATGGCTCACACCCACTCAGGGGGATTTGCCAAGAAAGCGTAGTGCATTTTTTTCTGTGAGCATTATAAGTAATGACTTCGTATTATAGTATGACTAATGTAAGGAAAATCACATAAATGAGAGCAAACAGAAAAAAAGAAAAAATGGAAAGGTCAAGTTGATAAATTTGGAGATTTCAGTTGTGATTACCACTCAGCTGCGTTGACTTCACCTCACAATTTAGAATTTTTTTGTGGGGGGAGGGGCGGGGGTAATAAATAATAAGTATTTGGTGGAAGATCACAAAGGTATACGTTTGCATGCCTGAATATATTCGCAAACGACATTGAGAGCATCCCTGTGGCAATGTCCCAAAACTGCGGCACCAAAGCTCAGTGCAGTTTCCGCCGTTAATGTAACGCCTATTTTCAAAATAGAATAAGTAGAAGCCCTTTTCTAAGAATAGCGTATCGGCGACGATACAAAAAGTAATGTTCTATTGATTCCATTTCTCTGCAAAATGAGCAGTTTTATCCTGGCTTGTCTTCTTCCTTTGTCGTAATCAGGATGCATGTTTCTTAGTATTTTGCTTATGTGGAAGTTGTTTCTGATCTAGTACGGAATACACTGTGGAACATGCATATCATCTTCGACATTGTAATGCAAATTGGGAGTACGGCTTTGTCCGTATTCGCCAGGTGAAGTCACTCCAGCTTGTTGTCATGGTGCACTTCGATGAGCTCTTCCTATGTGTTGTGCACTCCCGTTCTGAGCAAATTTTTTGATGATATGGAAGGCAACAAGCCCATGGCAATCTTGTGCACTTTTTGTTGCTAATAAGAGTGTTAATTTTGATCCTGTGGCTGTTCTTCATATCTACATACGTGGTCTCGTACATGATGATGCTTGTGATGAACGCCTGGATTATTTTCGGGCATTCTTCTTCGAGGCAAGGTGTGGGAGTGGGCTTTGAGTCTATGACTTTTGCTTGTCACCCTCTTTATCAAGTGACTTACTTGTTGCATGATTTTTGGAACCTTTTCTAGCTCTCCTCCCCCGACCACATCCTTTTGAATGAGCAGTCCGAAAATGCACAGCGTTGAAACATGATGCCTCTCGCCTTCGCTTCCGGGTCTCGTGTCTGGGATGGTTGTCAGCCTCCTGTGCGCGTTCCTTACAATTAGAGTTCCGAATTTTCCGGTGCGCACGTCAGTCTACATGCTCCCAGATATCTTGGTTCGGTCAACCGCTTCTTGCAGAGTGTCTGTTGGCCTGTAGAACCTCTCGTAGTCCAGATGGTGAGTTCTTGAGCAAGGCGCTGACTTAATCTTACATATGATTGTGTTATTTGGGTCTCTAGTGCCAGAATATGATTCCCCCTTTCGCTCTTGAGTTTCTGCGACCCAGTTTGTGTTCTGAACCACCTGTGATACCTTGGGCATCATGCCGTCCACCAGGACTGCTATATTGGCGTCGATAAAGTGCCTGAAGGCCATTCCGCGTTGTCTTTGTTTGCTTTGTCATTGTTGCTGTCTTCGGGGTTGGAGTTGATGCTGGTTGGAGAGATGGTGAACCTGGTTCTGGTGTTTGTACAGTTTAAGTCTACTCTCTCCTCTGTTTTTCTATTTCTCGCATAAGGTATGCGAACTGCTTCGCTGTGCTATCTTATTTCTTTATTTTGCGTCTTCTGCTTTGGCACTTGTAGCGCGCTCGCTGCAATTTTTTTATTGATCAGAAGGCAGTGGGAGGGAAGGGTCTATAATAGGACAGACGGTCATTTGGCGCTAAGTATGTCATAGCGAAAAAAAAAATGGAGGAGTGCGGTCAGCACGGGCACGGTGTGTCACCCGTTGCTATGCGATTGGAGCCTAATGATCATTCACGTCCCCTTTTTGTTGTTGTTGTTCCTTTCTCCCCGATTAACTTAGGCTAGTGCTTCACCAATCCTGCGATGCTGCATGTATAACACTCCTCCGCACCTGCATGATTCACACACTATGACTCACTAATCTTACCAAACGTGCAAGTGAAATTTGCTCTCCCACTCCACCACCTTTGAGCTTTGGCTCTTAGAGCGCCCCATGTTTCAAAGCGCATGATTCATAATGCCATGGCTTGTGTCAATAGTCGATGTAATCCAGCTGAACCAGCAGGGAGTACCATTTAATTACAAAGGGGTGATTACTAAGGACTGAAGTGGTGCAAAGTGCCCGTTGTGCGACCACCTTGCTACGTGACTAGGGCCTATAGTATTGATGACTCACGCCCCTTGTACGTATACTTTCTCCCCGATGAAGTTAGGCTAGGGCTTGCGGTATCTTCCAGCCCCACTTAACTTCATCGAAGGGGAGAGTAGAGTGACCTAGAATAGGGGAGAGGGTCTCATCTCTGCAAGTCTTTCCACAGCTTAAGCCTTGAGGTGTACGCCGGGAAGAGAATTATTTGAATGCGATGTGGTTGGTGTGATGGTTGAACTTGCGTTTGGAAGCTGCTCCTTGTTTCGTCGATTTAAGCAGTTTTTACGCCACGTGCTTCGATGACGTGCGTGCTCTAATTGTGTTTCTTACGTGAGTGGTGCGCAACTGGTGACACGGTAAGCAAAGACATCCGTAAAAGTGCGCAATTCACTGCAGATGGACCACGAGGCAGCGCAATGGGGACGTGTTTCAGAGCGCGTCACGGCCGTTACAACGAGCTGCCTTGCTGATTCTCCACCTGTGACTCGAAATTATCGAGCATGTTGCATCGGTCGTTACGCCGCCGTAAGATCGCAAAAATGTGATCTACAGGTAAGCAATATTCTCCCTCAGTTCATTATTTGCTTGTGTATATGCGCTCATGTCACATTTTTTATTGAATTCAGGTACATACTTATGCAATATTTAAGAGATTGGTCGTGTCAGGAAAATAACTCATGTCATGTTTCAATGCAGTGCGTTGTTATAGGCAGTATCCCCTCCATGCTTGACCTTACAAGATGTATCTTTGGGCGTATATTATCGAACATCCGACTTGAATCATTTGTTACCACACCCGTTTATGTGAAAACCGATGAAGCAAAGAGGTTTCATTTTTCTTTTTGTCACAGTCTTGGAAGATTGAAATTTTTATACGAAGGCTTGATATATTCGCGTTGGTATGTGGGTCCAGTGTGTGAGCGTGCATGTGTGTGATTGAGTGGATGAACGTGCTTGTGTGCATGTTTTATGTGTGCCCAAGTGTTTGTGCGGGCGCATCTGTGTGCACATGTGTTGAGCTGTCTGTGCTGTCTTTATTTATGTGTGTGTGGGGGGGAAGGGAGGAGGGTTGTGTGTGCATGTTTTGTATTGGTTGTCTCAGTGCCTCGGCTTTTCTACCTTCACCACGTATCAACCCGACCAAATGGACCTCCCCCAAAATATAATCTTTACCTGTGCGTTGATCTAAGCTTCAAACACTAAGCAAATGCTAAGAAACATGCATCCCAAATACGACAAATGAAGAAGACAAGCCAGGATAAGCTGCTCAAGCAGATACTAGAACTCACCAACTGCCACGAAGAAGACGTCAGATGCACGGACGCAGCAGCGTATACATAACAATTGACCGTACTTTTCAACCGACAACCGGTGAAGCAGTTCCCGTACCACACGGCGCACTTCGCAACCTTCAGCTGCAGTCGGACGTCGCAATAGCAAAAGCTCCTGGAAACTGTGTTCTACAGTACCTGTAATACCCACAGGGGTATAGGTTGGTTAAGACTGGTTGGTTAGTCATTGTGCGATATGATAGCGCATACACGAGTAGGGAACACGGAGGACACATGTAGGCTATTTTTCAGTGTCAGCGATGGCTCAAGAACAGCGCTTAAGCGTCGCGCTAATTTTCCATGGGCACAGCATATTACACCATAACCCATTTCAAGCAAGACACGTACCAATCGTCATAACTAATCGTCTATAGAATCCCATTCTGCTAGCACAGCAAGTGACTTGTTCGTCTCGTGCAGGGCATGCTATCGCAGAGCAAGGACGCTCATGGCAGGGTAGTGTGCGAGTCCTTGTCGAAATAAGGAATACACACCGTCGAAGTGAAATCATCACCACTCCGGATACAGCATGCCACCTCCCTGTGCACTCTCGAATGCTCTTGCAACTTGATAACTCCGTTAGGCGAAAACACCGAAACACGAATCAGCTATAGAGTCCGAGCTTGACGACGGATAGCATTGTCCGGCGTGATAGCGGCAGGGCCCGCGCCGCACCGCATAAGCCAGAACCACAGATTTCACCACAATCGAGGGGAAAAATCCACAGTGAGGTTCGCACGCCATCGGGAAACTTGATTGCAGACCATGCATGCACTGACCGTCAGTACTTAATCTTCTATCTCCTTATGCGGGGAAGGCCTGATGCAACGATACGATGTCCTTCGAAATACAAAAAAATACGGTCACCTTTCTGTGGCTATAAAACGCTGATGCATTGATTAATATATGGAGTTTAACGTCCGAAAACCACCATATGATTATGAGAGACGCCGTAGTGGAGGACTCCGGAAATTTCGACCACCTGGGGTTCTTCAACGTGCACCCAAAACGCTGATACATTGCATGCATACTTTGATCACTAGTGAGATTATCAGTTTTGCGCCACATTCACTCTGCCATCCTGGCTTACTTCACGTATTCAGTTTGGCACATACCCACATTTAAGAATGCTTCATCACATCAATCTTCCTTCAGTAAACCATCGCGCCGTGGTGCGGGTTGACACCGACGGTAAACGGTAACGAAGCCAATGGAGGCCAAGTTGCCTCAGAAGGTCACGAGCCTGTGGAAGTCACGGGTTTATTGAAATTGAGTAAAGTCTTACGGCTTTCTGCGTTGAAGTCGCGTGAAATTTATTAGGTCACAATAATTACTAGAGACCGCTTTTTTGCCCATCTCAAAGCTGCAATGGTTTCTTCGCACGAATGAACTCCAGATTCACCCACCTAACTTTATTAACTAAAACGTTCAATATTAACATTCTTGATTGCTGTTCCAATTTGTGTCTTCACAATCTTAAGATTCTATTATTCCTCCTTTACCCCACCCAAAGTGTAGGGTAGCCAACCAAGGCAAGCGTGGTTAACCTCCCTGCCTGTCTTCTCTATTTCTCTCTCTCTACCACTACAGGTAAAATAATCCTGAAGAAGCGACCAAATATCGCACTTTCATAATTTTTGTGCATTTCGGACAAATTTCTTTAAACGCCCTGTTTTCCACTGAACCTGTTCCTTAGATTTGAGGCCTGGCTTCAACTTACGCAGTCCAGCGCATTGGTTGTATGTACTTTTTTTTTTTTTCAGGAAATGTTTATGTTCAATAAGAAGGCGCTTGAGCTTGCTGTATAGGCATTCGCTTTGTGTCCTCTGTTTTTTTTTAAATGCGCAATCTAGTCTCGCGCGCCTGTAATGAGCATGCACAGCAAATTTTCGTTCTAGAATGTTACAACTTTTTAAATATTGCACGGAAGGTTATAGGTCAGAAGTCAGTGCGCCACGTGGCGATGAGTCACCAGTGGAAGCCGAAGACAACTTTGAGGATACCCAGGTGGGAAAAAAATTGTGAGAGGGGAACGGAAAGGAATCGATCCTGTTGAAGAAAAAAAAAAAGAATGACAAGGAAACGAGCACGCGAACGATATTCCCTTTACTTTAAGTCAGCCTGTCGCGCCGCTGAGCATTGTCACACGTTTAAGATCAAAGGTGCTGAATGAGGAAATTGAGCGTAGTGTTGAATACCTGATTTCTATCTTTTGTTGTGACAGCGAGTATTGAAGTAAGCTACAGCGGGGCCACCGCGAGGTTCAGCATGAAGAACGAATCCAAGTACGCGCATATAGAGGGCGGCATTTTCAAAGCGCTAGCGGGTGGAGTGGAAACGAGCCGAAGGAAGGCACACACGGAGACGACTATTTTGTACCCTTCTTCTGGTACTTGCTTGTTGTTCGTAATCGTACCAGTGTGGTATAGGTGAGATTAAGTGACAACCTTGTTTACCGGTAGGTAGCCCTCGTAAACTTTCTGTGCTCAGCGATGATTCATACATTCTTTGTCATTTCATGAGTGCGCAATCTTTTTTTTTTTTCGAGTCCCGCAATATTCAGTGCGCAGGAAACGAACTACGTTAAAACTTTGCCGTCACCAACAAGCGTAAGGGCTCGATAAAATAACCTCCGATGTGGTGCGATATTGGCAGTGGGAGGTGTGGTGTTTTCAATAAAGCCATCTGCAAAAAATAAATAAATAAATAAATAAATAAGTTGCGCCACTTCACATGTTCTTTAGATGGACATATAATAAACTATCTCACGTCAAACACATGTAGGTATACGTTGAATATTGCAGCGTGGCACTGTGATTTTAAGGAGAATGGCAAAATGCCGTAAAACTACGCGCCCGTGCAGACGAGTATACACTACGTAGCTGCAGAGTTCATTCGGGTTCGACCGGTACGATAATTAGAGGGATTTTATAATTATTAGGTAAATATTTTTTAGTAATTTTTATTTATGCTTCCTGCAACCCATCGAGGGCTATGGCTGGAGTGGTGATAACATCACATGTCAAGCACAGACAAAAAAAAAATGGTCATTGACAAAGCGCGAACAAACCCAGGCAAAACATTCCAACGTTCGACTCTCAGAAAATTATCTATATTTGTACAAATATATGTAACATGATCTGCAATAAAAATATATTTTTTGGAAAGACGTCTTCATTCAGCACCGCACGCATGAAACTACTTAATTGCCTATAACACATTTGTCAGACCAGTGCATGAGTGTACTCTAACGTCATGTGGTTCTCATCTACAAAAAAACTTAATAAGTAAAATAGAAAGCGTGCAAAATAGAGCAGTCAGGTTTATTTTTAATAAATATCCTACATCTGTCTCCTCATCTACAATAATTCAAGAATCAGGAATACTGATGTTCAGTTATTGTGCCGAAATCACCAGCCAGAAAATGCTGTTTCAGATTTTTTCCAACAAGCTCGGTATTGATAGGAACAAATACTTACTACTGTGTGCGAGTGTGTGTATGTGTGTTTGTGCTTCTCTTCCTCCCTTTCCCCTTACCCTTTCCCCAGTGCAGGGTAGCAAACCGGATATGTTTTCTGGTTAACCTCCCTGCCTTTCCGCAATAAATTTTCTCTCTCTCTCTCTCTCTCTCTATCTCATTCACCCTTAAACTACGTTCTCTCGTCTTCTCTCGTCATGAGCACCCCCAATATCTTGAAGAGTACAGGTTCAAACCTGGCTGTTTTAAATTATCGTTTTTTCTCCAAGCCATCAGGTTATGGAATTGTCGGCCTAGATACGTCACTACCAGTAACTTACGAAGATAACTTCCTGTGACTTCTTGAAAATCCCCTATAGGTTTCTGAAACATAAACTCTTTCTATAGTACTAACCTTGCCATTTTGCTTTATGTAATGATATCATTTGCATCCTGTATCGAGCGAAAGGCAGGAGGTTAACAAGACGCACGTCCGGTTTGCTACCCTGCTCCGAGGAAGGAATGAAGGGGAGTAAAGAGGTTGTGGAGAGATGAGAAGGTACACACAATCACGAGCACACTCGGGAGAGCACACGCAGTCAACAGGCACTCGCTCAGGTTTGTTGTCTTCAAGTAATGTAGGAGCGCTTTAGTCGCTTTCTGCGCAATTGAGGCACACGCCCAAAGTCCCAGAATCTTCTGCACAGACAATGGTCTAGAGTCCAGTTGGTTCAAAACCATCCGGAGCTGGCATCGCTGCATGTCGTAGCAAGCGCAGCTGCACAGGACGTATTCGGTGGTTTTTTTTTTTTTTTCAGCTCCGCAGGAGCCGCATGTAGAGGTGTCTGCTATACCAATGCGAAAGGAGTACACTTTTGTGAATCCTACACCCAACCAAAGGCGGCATAACAGTGTCGCATCGGAACGGAAAAGTTGCATTGATAGCTCTATCTTGAGAACGTACGTGTAAGATCGCGAGCCAACAAGTAAAGTTGTCTTGCTGCATTAGTCCTTCATAGAGGATTGGGTCATATTCTGCGATTCGAAGGCAGCATTTCAGAGTTCGAATTTCACCATGCGTAAGAGCATACAGTCATAGATATTCATAATAATTCACTAGAGGAGAATTGGGCGCTAATGTATGTGGCCACTACACAACATCGTGGTTCAGCCAGCATGGCTGAACGAAGTTCAGAAAATGTTTCCAAGTTCCACTTCTTCACCTCCAAACAGCAAATCAAATCTGCTTGCGTAGTTTACAACGATTCTCTCACGGATCTGAAACAAACGCCAAAACATAACAATAAACAGAGCAACGAATGCCTTCGAAGCAGCAAGCACGAAGATTAGGCAAATGCGTCAACTATACCCATGATTCCTATGAGGGCTGAACGATCACTGCGTCGGAGATCCTTGCAGTAAATATTGTAAGAAACAATATGGTTACAGCCACCGTGGTAGATGATAGATAGACAGACAGACAGACAGATAGATTAGATAGATAGAATAGATAGATAGATAGATAGATAGATAGATAGATAGATAGATAGATAGATAGAATAGATAGATAGATAGATAGATAGATAATAGATAGATAGATAAGATAGACTAGATAGATAGATAGATAGATAGATTAGATAGATAGATAGAGATAGATAGATAGATAGATAGATAGATAGATAGATAGATAGTAGATAGCTAGATAATAGATAGATAGAGAGATAGATAGATAGATAGATAGATCACGCATAACAAACTACCGGCATTGATAATAACTCAATCTCTTGTTCAATTAATTTTATGACAATTACTGTGTATCGAGCCTAGGCGGAGCCCTCTTCCCTCTCCGCCCCATAGACTTTCAATATCACGTCTGTATATTATAAAAAACGTACAAACACACCCACGAACATAATAAAGCATGGTTGAAATCTCCCCTCCTTCTCTCCCCATGAAATATATTTGGCTATCTTTTTGGTTTCTAGTAAAGAAAGCGCTCTACTTCTACAGCCAATAAGGTTGCCAAGCTCCGCTTTCTCGCTGACTCATCTCGCTGACTCATGGCAGGTGGGATGGAGGACATGGCGGTGCAGAAGATAAGCGCCTCCTTCGCAACAGAATGGAGTGGGTAAGGGAAAGGTGAATGGAAAGTTGTGAAAGAAAAAAAGAAAGAAAAACAAGAAAATGAGTCACTCACCGGTGTAAAAGGTGCTCGCAAATGTCACTCAGGTCAGTCGTCACTGAGACCTCGTAGACGAAGGAGCCCTATCAAGCTGAAAAGCCACGCCAAAACTCCAAAGGAGCACTCCAGGATCCAGGCAACCGATTCGAAGATGAACAGCCCGCAGAGAGAAAACTTCGGCCTGCGCTCTTTGGCAGCTTTTCTGCCGTGGAGGGGATATGCATACATGCTCCGAGGATTCAAGTCTCCCTTGCTGGATCGGAAAGTGGTCACGTTTGTACGCGAGATGAAGTCCCATTGCGTGTGTGTCATGTGCGGGGTTGTGCATGCGAAAGTGTGGCTGCTGCCTTGCTTGCATGCCGTTTGCGACTTCTGTCGAGACAGCCTCATCCTGAACTTGACCGAGAGCCAGCTCGGAGACGGTGAAGAACTCGACGAAACTGTCTTGTACAGCGACTGCGCCCTGTGTCCTGCCGACTCCCTTCCGTTCCCGTTGGCCAGTCTCTACATCGAGCCTGGTGACCTCAGTTCTCTGGAAGAGGAGCCTGTGTTCTGCTTGAACGCTGAGCTTGGGTGCCCGATCAAGGTACAGCTGAGGTTCCTCGAGTTCCATCATTACGATTGCTGCTTTAGTCCCTGGAATGCAGACAACAGCGAAGACACGTAGATTCAAGCACTCTACCACCTGCAAAAGATTGTGCAGTCGGCAACCACATGAACTGTGTAAGAGGACAAACGACAATGCAACACCTGCTGAAACCAGTGACTCGACTCCTCTCCCCACTTCCTGACTAAACAGAAAGCCCACAGAATAACTGTGTTCAATCATCTAGCAAATTGAGCTGCCAATAAACAGCTTTGTTTTCTTCTATCCCCACATTGACTTGAGTCGTTATTGCACGAATGTCGTCACGGCAATGGTCAGGACTTGCGCATGACGAGAATTTTCTGTAAGAAATACGACTGCAAAGAGAACAGATAAGATGTTGAAATTTCGACGTAATGGCGGCGTACACTTGTATATCACAGCGCCGTGTCCACTCAACTTACTTCATTACGACGTTTGAGTGTTTATGTTGAGTTGTTAAGGTCTCTTAGTTAGGTCCCAAGGTAATTTTAAGGATTGTTTTGAGCAGGAGAACTTACAAGGAACAAAGATGAGACAGGCGTGGACGTCATGGTCCATGTTTGTCTCACCTTTGTGCCTCTTATATGAAGTTCAGCTGGTCAGACCAAGCTGATTTTTGAACCAACTAGCTCGGTTAGAATCCATTTTGAAATTTCTAGGGGAAAACTAAATATAAGTCATAATAATTTGCGAGTTCGCAGCAGTGTATCAAGAATGTTACAGAGGGTAACACCGAACTACGTTTGGCCACCGGCTCTCTTTACCGTCCACCTAAATCTTAGCGCAAAGGCGTGTTTGCATTATTGCCCACATTGCACTTGAATTCACCACAGCTTACGATGTGGAAAACCATACCATGTGCGCAGCAAAGTTACACCTTTGCCGCTGGGCAATCACGGTGGTGTGGTTGTCGGTTCTCGTCGAATTAAGAGTCAGTGATAAGAGATGTCAATTTGACGTTCATCAGCAAATTCTTTTTCCACTAAGCCTAAGGCACAGACGTTTTATCCCACTTTGACAAGGTAGAAGCCGTCGCCTGCAGCGAACAGATTTGTACTGCTGCCGCAATTACGCTCAGTCTTTAGCACTGCTTACCCATCGCATGTCGTACATGCACATATTAAGCTTGATTCCTTAGTTTCTCTCATACCGATTACAATGTACGACATTAAACATTCGGATTAGCTTAATTCATGCTCATGCTTACGCCACTGGAAGAGGTGCATCATGTCAGAGAATTATATTGTCATGACTTTACGCAATACATTGTTGTCAGCTCTATATACTTGCTCTGCGTCGTTCGATTACGTCGAACTGCGTCGCTATCGATTGGGGCTGCTACGAATGATATGCCACGAATATATCGGTACGCTGTGGCTTAACTATTTTTCAGATAGCATGAATACCAGACCACGTGCAAATTATACAGTCCAACGGCACACATGCTTGGTCTGGTTCATATATATGTCCGTGTTCTTAGTTCTTTGGAGATGGGAATAGATTATCTTGCAGTAAGATAACAATTTCTTTTATCTGATTATCCTTCTTTTCTGTGGTGAAAGCAATGTTTCATTATGGTGGGAAAAGCTGCATTTATACATGTTATGCAACTGTGAAAGCCGGAATGTTTCAACGTACGTACATACACTCTAAGCCAAAAACGGCCGAAATGGGAGCAACGGCTGTTTTTACTCCTTCAGACCGACTGTTACTCTCCGAAAAGACCAAGCGGAACAAGACGGCCGACTTGTTCGAGATTGGGGGAGCAAATGTATTCATCTTAAGTTTGTAAGGGAGCAACGGAAGGAGGAACCACTGTAAATGCTCTCGTCACGCAACTGTTACTCCCCGGCAGGGCACCGCACACAAATATGCATGCCGCCCACATTGATATTCATGGGCCAGATTATTGTTTGTTCTGTGTGCCAAACTTCACCAAACCAAAACAGTGATTTATTTTAGCACCCGCAGATAATAAGATAGCAGCGCTGGCTGAACACAGAAGGCCTGAGAATACAGCTGCGGCAAGTACCTAACAAACGCAGCAGCAGAATGGAGAGTTGGCACGTCAAAGCGGACCGAACGCCGAAACACGTGCAAAACAACGATAAAAAAAAAGCCTAGACAAGCCGTTCGTCCACGAAGGAAGGGCGTCAAAGTCGATCAAGCACCGAAACACGTGCATAAGGAGCCCCCCCCCCCCCCCCCCCCAAATATATCGGAGAAGAAAAAAAAAAAGCCGACCCAGACGCGCTTTTCATCAGCCATACCCTTAGTAGCACACTTCACCGCGTAGTTTGAGGGCAGAATTAGGGAGCCTACATGAACGCCGTTTTTAGGGTGATGTCAGCCTTTGACCCACTACATGCCGCCAACGCACCGCTGCCCGCCAAAACACAATGTTGCCAGACAGCAACGCCGCGCTGTCGCCCCATCTTGGTGCCCGCACTGCGTCTACGCCCGGTTGCGTTTAGTTCTCAATAATACGGCGTCGAACGTTGCGGTAGCGTGTTAAACGCTGCCGGTGAAGCCTTAGAGTGCCTGGATGCTGCGTACCACTCTGCACTAACCACAACAGAAAGGGGGTGCGAATGTTCCGCTTCCCAGCGAGCCCTGGCCGACAACTATGGCTGGCTCAAGTGAAGCGAGATGGCTAGGAGCCCACCAGTGCGTCTTGTATTTGCTCTGTGAGTACTGCGTATTTCGTTCACTGTTTTTTCCTGTGCCACACGTATATGTGTTTCGCGGTGTTCGCGAATGAGTAGATAACCGAAGTTGTCGTTGCTGCGTCCACGCATTGCGAGTAGGAAGCCCACAAACGGGATGCGTCCGCGCGTTCGTACGGAGACGCGCTCGCTAGTCTGAGCTGTTGCCACGCTTGCATTAGTGTCAGCGTAACCTCAGTATTATGTCGCAAGTGTTTGTGTGTGGGCTGCGAATTTCTTCGTGTGCTCACTTTGATAACTGCACTCTAAGCTAAAAATGGCCAAAATGGGAGCAACGGCTGTTTTTACTCCTTCAGACCGACTGTTACTCTCCGAAAAGACCAAGCGGAACAAGATGGCCGACTTGTTCGAGAATGGGGGAGCAACTGTATTCATCTTAAGTTTGTAAGGGAGCAACGGAAGGAGGAACCGCTGTAAATGCTCTCGTCACGCAACGGTTACTCCCCGGCAGGACACCGCACACAAATATGCATGCCGCTCACATTGATATTCATGGACTAGATTATTGTTTGTTCTGTGTGCCAAGCTTCACCAAACAAAAACAGTGATTTATTTTAGCATCCGTAGATAATAAGATAGCAGCGCTGGCTGAACACAGAAGGCCTGAGAATACAGTACGGCAAATACCTAACACACGCAGCAGCAGAATGGAGAGTTGGCACGTCAAAGCGGACCGAACGCCGAAACACGTGCAAAACAACAATAAAAAAAGCCTAGACACGCCGTTCGTCCGCGAAGTAAGGGCGTCAAAGTCGATCAAGCACCGAAACACGTGCATAAGGAGCCCCCCGCCCAGATATATCGGAGAAGAAAAAAAAAAAAAAAGCGGACCCAGACGCGCTTTTATCAGCCATACACTTAGTAGCACGCTTCACCGTGTAGTTTGAGGTCAGAATGACAAATCTGCGCCATCTGCGCCCGCACGAGAAGTGTGGCGCTAGCGTAGCTAACGATGTAAGTTACAAAGTAATTTTTATTCAGTGTTTAAGTTGACTAGCACTAAATAAAAATTACACTCAACTTTTTATATTTATTTATGAGTTTTAGTGTACCTCAGTTTTTTTATTATAATTGTATTAGGAAAACACACTGAAATTATTGCGCTGACGCCTGAGCTGCCACTGCTCGACGTTTTTTTTTCTCGGCGCAACTAGGTTCGCGTTCGCACTACTTACTCATTTTCATATGGTCTGTGGTTGGCGAGCGCATTGACGTGGGAACTTGTGAGCTATGTTTTGATCGTGTGTGTGTGTCGCAGATTTGCGTTTCTACTTATTCGTGATGAAGGTTAGTGTATATTTATCTTTATGGAGCGCGAAGTAGTTGTGGATTTTGCTGCTGGGTGGAACAAACACATCGTAAACACGTCTTCAGCTATCTGCAAGCCTGTTGGCTCGTCGGACAAAGGACTGTGCATGCATCAGCGTGCAGGTGAGTGGCATTTCCAGCAACATTTAATGCTCTTACAATACATTGTTGAGTGGTTGCGCTATTGAAAGAGAAATGATTTGCTCTTATTCACCGTATCCATTGCTAGCCGTATCGGACTAAATTACCTCTATTACCGCCTGCATACCCTCTTGCTTCCCCTGTCACCACTGCAGTGCCAGTGTACTTTTGCAGTTAAATGTTCATTTCCGCAACACTACCTCGCTTGAAAAAAACATTGGGGCGGGGTTGTAGCTGCATTCATACTGGCACTTTTCTACCATTGGCTTTATGTAATGTTAACGGCTGAGTGTTGGGGCCTTGGGCCGCATTTCTTAGAGATGTAAAGTGTATGTAAATCAGTAAGTGAACAAATCATTGTCGCATCACTTCACTGGCATAGCCAGGCGGTTGCGCACAGAATTTTTTTAGGCCGGGTGTAGGGAGCCCAAATTGACGACCATATTCGCTTGCCCGGCCTATTCAGATAAGCGGACCCCCCCCCCCCCTCCCCCCCTCCCCGCACGCCTAAAAAAAAAAATCTGCCCACATCACTGCGTCACTTGCTTCAACTCTGCGCTGAACGTACTATTTTATAAGCGCACCATCAAGCGAGCAGTTTACATATTGACAGAACAATTGGAGGAGGAATGACCCAAATCTTTCAGATTTCTTTAGTGATACAAAACCTTAGCAAAACTGAATATTGTAAAAGACAATCATAAATGCTGTATGTTCTCGTTAGCGCTGTCATTATTCTGCATCATGAAATCTTTATGCGCTGTGAAAACTTGGCATGCCGTTGAAGTCACATATCGACGTTAATACCAATCGACGAAAATTTCGACAACCTCAATAACGCCGTTTGGGATTTGCCGCATGCACATAATTAGGCTGATTCCCACTTGGCTGTTCTTAACCTGACTTCACTGCTACCAAATGAAACAATATTTGATGCATGTCTTTTACTTTTTTTTCAGGGATATGACACAAATTTGGTTATACTGCAGATAAAAATGTTCCCAACGATGCTAAAGTACAGAAAGCAAGTGAATTTTGGTAAGTGCAGACTTTTTGTACTACGTATATGAAAGCATCGCTTTTTAGGGGCAAACTGTGCATGTGTTGGCCAGAGAATAGTTCATTATGCCACATGGTTACACTGGCACTGACAATTCGACATGGCTCCGCTGGCCCGTGTGTGTGCTCACACTGTTACCGTTAAGATAAAATGTTTATGTTTTCATTGCAGGGATTGCTGTTTGTACTAAAAAGCCAACTGCCAAGATTTGTTTATGCTGGTACTCCTAAAAGTATGCTTTCCCTATTTACATGGATTTTGGCTTGCACAAAGCATAACACTTGGGCCTAGATTCACAAAGCTGTCCATGCGCAGGCCTTCATAACAGCGTTCTTGACTTGCCTTTACCCTGTTTTCTGCAGATGTTTCGTGGGTTTAAAAGTGCCACAGCATGTTGACCTCCCACACTCTGAAATATTCGCGTTCAATGTTCCGCAAGAGTGGGCTTAACTTTCTTGTGCACCTCTTCGCTAGTCCAAGATACTGAAGTGTTATGCTCTTACTAGAGGTGGCAGTGTTTCTAATGTTTGTATTTCCATCACATTGACCAAGTATGCGATCTTGGCTTGACTGGTAGCACATCCTCAACAAATGTCTTTGTGGCACATGTAGAAGGCAGTACAAAATAAATAGGCAGACATTCACACCAGGAGCTAACTTCTAATAATGCTTTTTTTTTGGAAACCATGGTGTGCTTATTCCAATTTGTCTAACAAGCAGTAACCTGTTTGGCTGTGAACCAACAAGACGTTGAACTAATGAAAGCTTCACATCTTGTTGCTCTCAAATATATATGTATTGGCAAGCTATCTGTGACACTATCAAACAAAGAATCAGAATATCTGTGCATGCCTTAAGATATATTGCTTCGTTTACATATCTCGTGGCTGTGACTCGTCAACCGAGTTAACGAATGCACCCTAGTTTTCTAAATTTAAAGCATTTTTTAAGGTAGCACGGTCTACATTTATTTGTCTATAGTTTTGTCCAGCCGTTTGCGTCAGGTACAAAGAAATATACTGAAGATTATCATGTAGCCTCTGCAAATGGTTGCTTTCAAGCAGGCTTTGCATGCTTGGCTTGTGCCTGCAGGTATTGCACAATTCAAGACGCAGCAGCGTATGATAGAACAGTAGAATCGAGAGCAACTATGTGCACGAGCTAAATAAGTATTTTAACATGAGCGGACAGTACGTGTTATTTGCCACACACAAGACCTCATTTAGAATGCCCATTGGTGAATGGGCTCATAGAAATGTCACTCAGCTGTGTATAGGAAACAAGTTAACTGTACCTAAGAGTATCTTTAACTGCTACAAATATGCCTTGTTGGGGTGCTGCACATTTTCTTCCAGAATATTGCTGTCTGAGACATCATGTGAAGAGCGTCTACCACATCAGCATTTATATGGCTTGCCAAGTAACGTTTGGCCGAACCTTCCTTTTTTTCACATTTCGTTTTGCAGTAGACATCCTAGAATGTAAGCGCTGCTGCAGTGTGTGTGACTCATTGTTATGAATTGATTCTGGCATGTTTAACCTCACACCTCTATTTTTTTTCTTGCAGCAATGAGATGCTTCACATATGCCTGCGGTGACGTTCTGCTGCGCTAGCCTGATGGAAACACCAGCTGCGAAACTTGAGTTCTTCAGAATTGGAGAAGTTGCCCTTCTCTCACCAATGATCACACAGACTGCCCTATGCTAGAAATTCAAGATTGTTTTTCCACGGATGACGCAGAAAACGTTTGATGTATCATGGTGTTTGTTTAGTGCTGGCTGTGGTGTGGCGAAGTCTACTTTTACGTGTGGTCACACGTCGCCTCATAAAAAGAACAATAAAGCATTTATTTTCCTTTCAATATTGTCCACTTTTTGCGTTAGAAGCACCCAAGCAGTGCTCTTCCAAGGAGCTCTCGCCATGTGTTAAGCGTGTGACAAGCATACTCGAGATAAATACTCATTTCCCCAAGGAGTAACTGGAAGCATGTGCAGTTGGTTTTCAGAGAGTAACTGCGAACGCGTGGGAGGAACGGTAAAGAGTAACTGTTGCTCTTAGAAGAGCAACTGGTGGGAGTAATGGTTGGTCGACAGGGAGCAACTGGTGAGAGTAACTGTTGGTCTGCAGGGAGGAACTGGAGGGAGTAACTGTTCATCCCCCGAAGGAGGAACTGAAAGGAGAGCAACGGTTCCTCCCTCTGCAGTTACTCCTTTTAGGAGAGTAATGGGAGTGGCAATGCAATTGCTCCCTGAAAGGAGCAACCCCTATACCCCTGTTGCTCCGTTTTGGCTTAGAGTGTGGGTCGCTTACACGACCCTGAGAACCGCCGCTGTCACTCGGTCGGCTCCTTTTTGTTGCGCCGTACTTCGCGTAGCTGGAGGGAGCGGCGGCTGGCTCCAAAATGGCGGCGCACAAAAAAAATGCTGAATTTAGTGGAAGCTGGCAACAGCGTGCCCCGTCGCCCACTGGTTTTGGCTGAGTTTCTTGAAGGCACTTATTAAGATGTCTCCACCCTAAAAACGGCCGTTCATGTAGGCTCCTAGGCAGAATGACAAATCTGCGCCATCTGCGCCCACACAAGTGTGGCGCTAGTGTAGTAAGCGTTGTAACTTACAAAGTAATTTTTATTCAGTGTTTATGTTTACTAGCACTAAATAAAAATTACACTCGTTTTTTAATATTTATTTATGAGGTTTAGTGTACCTCAGTTTTTTTTATAAGTGTATTAGGAGAACATGGATGGCGCTTCGAGCTCTCCGGCGTGCGGCCGCCGGAAGTTCGAGCGTTCGTCCCGGAAGTCGGACAAATGGCCGCCGTTCCAGCATAGCGCGTGCTACGTATGGGCTGGTTTCGCGCGCATTCCGCTAAAAATGCCTGCTTGTTGCGCCGTCAACTGCACCAGCAGACCAGAGAAGTCGTCTGAGAAGACGTTACACTTGTAAGTATTACAATATTCTGTGCGACGTGCGTGATACGCAGCGAAACGCAAACGTCATATCAGTGTCGTTGCTAAGCTGTGGCTCTTGTTACGCAGGTTCCCACGCTCTAAGCCGGATTTATACCGGCGTGTGGTGGTAAACTTAAGAAGGGACAAATGGACTCCATCCCCAGGTAGCAGACTCTGCAGTGACCTCTTTACTGACAACTGTTTTGACAGAACGGGCGCACGAACTCGGCTACAGCCTGACGCCGTGCCCACCTTGTTTTCTTTCCCGAAGCACCTGGAAAAGGTATAGTACGACATCTCGGCATTTTGGTATAGCAGCCCGGAAAAAAAAGCATACTGTTCGGCCATCGCAGTTCGCTCATTTAGGTGAGCTGGGACTACATTGTCCAGCTACAAGAACTTCAAGAAAAAGGCCTGAATGCAGCAACGAGACTACGTGCTGCACACATTCAGTGGCAGAAACAGAAGATCAAAGTCAACCTTGCTGTCCAGACTTTAAGCACTAGTGTGGCTGACACCATAGATTTTTGTCGTGAAGACTTGCAACTCCCACAGTTCAAAAATTCAGAAGGAACTGTGAAATTTATTCGAATGTTCGATAAACTGTTTGATTTCCTCAATTCACGCAACCCAGTGGCCAATGGTTTCAAAGCGCCGCTCCGACCTAGCAACAAGGGAACCTGGATGAACTTCTTCGAAGAAGTCAAGGAGTACATTCGGGGGCTGACTGACGGATCAGGTGATCCCATTTTCAGGACGCCCAGAAGAACTCAATTTCTAGGATTTCTGGTGACCATTGAAAGTGTCATCGGTCTGGCATCCGCGCTCCTCCTCTCGAACAATGCTCCACTCCGTTACTTTCTTACTTACAAGCTTTCACAAGACCACATTGAACTGTTCTTTGCCGCTGTGCGTTCTAAAGGGGACTGGAATAACAATCCCACAGTCTCACAATTTGTGGCGGCATACAAGCGACTTGTCACACACAACCAGGTGAAGGGTGGGCGAGAGAACTGTGAGTCTCTTGACAATACGCGCATACTGTACGTGAGCAGTCAGTTTTGCTCCAACGATGAGCTCGACATGGCCACAGCAAAGCGAAGCGGCACACAAGACCTCATGCAAGGCATAGACCTACCCGACGAGAGCGAGCTGGATGTCATAGTTGAGGATCTCCCTGCACTGTCTCCGTACCTTGGAAACGTCGTTGGTTACATCGCAGGGTTTGTTTGCCGAATGGTCAAACGTAAAATACCTTGCGCAGTATGCTACTCGGCCACCATTGCCGAGACATGTGGTTCGGCACTCCTGAACAGAAAAAACCGTGGAGGTCTTTCCAAGCCGTCGTCATCGACAACGTACATCTGTCAGCTGACTGAAAAAGCTGTTCGACTGCAGGAGAAGGTTCATGACGGAGGCCTTCCAAAAAAGAATGCAACTGACACTGTGACAGCCAAGGTTATGGCAGAACTTTCGGGAGTGCTGAGCACGAACAAGCTCTATCCGGAACTGCATGGCCATATGTTCGAATCAGCAGTTGACTCCAACCACTTTGTGCGTCTTGTTAAATGTGTCATCGGCTGCTACGTGAAGATCAGGATGCACCATGCCGCGAAGCAAGCTACTGCAAAGATAACAGGACCAAACATCCGCAAGCGACTTGCAAAGTTGATTATTTTCAGTCACCAGTGAAGTGACGTGACGTGGCATTTCTTAAGTGCTTCAAGCGACTTGCAGAGTTGATTATTTTCAGTCACCAGTGAAGTGACGTGACGTGTCAGTTCTTAAGTGCTTCAAACGACTTGCAGAGTTGATTATTTTCAGTCACCAGTGAAGTGACGTGACGTGGCAGTTCTTAAGTGCTTCAAGCGACTTGCAGAGTTGATTATTTTCAGTCACCAGTGAAGTGACGTGACGTGGCAGTTCTTAAGTGCTTCAAGCGACTTGCAGAGTTGATTATTTTCAGTCACCAGTGAAGTGACGTGACGTGGCAGTTCTTAAGTGCTTCAAGCGACTTGCAGAGTTGATTATTTTCAGTCACCAGTGAAGTGACGTGACGTGGCAGTTCTTAAGTGCTTCAAGCGACTTGCAGAGTTGATTATTTTCAGTCACCAGTGAAGTGACGTGACGTGGCAGTTCTTAAGTGCTTCAAGCGACTTGCAGAGTTGATTATTTTCAGTCACCAGTGAAGTGACGTGACGTGTCAGTTCTTAAGTGCTTCAAGCGACTTGCAGAGTTGATTATTTTCAGTCACCAGTGAAGTGACGTGACGTGGCAGTTCTTAAGTGCTTCAAGCGACTTGCAGAGTTGATTATTTTCAGTCACCAGTGAAGTGACGTGACGTGGCAGTTCTTAAGTGCTTCAAGCGACTTGCAGAGTTGATTATTTTCAGTCACCAGTGAAGTGACGTGACGTGGCAGTTCTTAAGTGCTTCAAGCGACTTGCAGAGTTGATTATTTTCAGTCACCAGTGAAGTGACGTGACGTGGCAGTTCTTAAGTGCTTCAAGCGACTTGCAGAGTTGATTATTTTCAGTCACCAGTGAAGTGACGTGACGTGGCAGTTCTTAAGTGCTTCAAGCGACTTGCAGAGTTGATTATTTTCAGTCACCAGTGAAGTGACGTGACGTGGCAGTTCTTAAGTGCTTCAAGCGACTTGCAGAGTTGATTATTTTCAGTCACCAGTGAAGTGACGTGACGTGGCAGTTCTTAAGTGCTTCAAGCGACTTGCAGAGTTGATTATTTCAGTCACCAGTGAAGTGACGTGACGTGGCAGTTCTTAAGTGCTTCAAGCGACTTGCAGAGTTGATTATTTTCAGTCACCAGTGAAGTGACGTGACGTGTCAGTTCTTAAGTGCTTCAAACGACTTGCAGAGTTGATTATTTTCAGTCACCAGTGAAGTGACGTGACGTGGCAGTTCTTAAGTGCTTCAAGCGACTTGCAGAGTTGATTATTTTCAGTCACCAGTGAAGTGACGTGGCAGTTCTTAAGTGATTCGAGTACAATAAACACGTGAAATCCATCTTTGTACATGTATGCCTGTTTTGTTTTCAATGGCGAGGCAGGAAGCATACTTAAATATTAACCTGCATGCACTATTGCCAACCATCTCCAGGCACTGCATTGTCAGTAACAAGGACACGTGCACAAACGTTCTGAGTAAATGAGTTTTTCGTACAATTGCAGGCCTCTCAATTCGAATGAAGCAGTTCCACGCGTCCTCCTTTATCATTCTTTAAGGGTTACACTAAAATGTCCAATTGAAGCCGTAACCACTAGGCAAATCTAAATCTGGATAGACCAGTTTGCATTAGGCACTGCGTGTGCGCCTGAAAACTAGCAATAAATGGCGATGCCTTTTGTCAGGCAATGATGAGAAAGCGCGTTTTAAAAGAATTTACTTTGACCTGCTGGTTACACACATATGCTTGAATTCATATTGTAAAGGGTTCCGATGTACTAACCTTCAAAGGTAAAACAGGAGCAAGCTGCGCACAGCCATTTCAGGATTTTTTTTTTTTTTGGCCGGCACGTAGCAAACATCAAATCGGTTATTCTGTTTCAGGCAGCTTCCTCCGCGTTGTTATTGAACTCGCTTAGCTAGTTGATTTTCCGATAATCCAAGGCCTTTCACGGCTGTTGATTTATTGTTTTCGACTAATACAAGCCCCTTCATGACTGTTAATTTATTGTAAGACGTGCATCCTAACACGAATCATAAAGTCCACTCGCCAGCATAAATCCCGTACGAGCTGCGTCGTCTCCTCTCAAACCGATACCTAAGTGACATTTTCGTTCTCCTTCGCAATTATAAACTGCTTCATATTAACGTCGCATGTTTCGGTATAGCATAAGTTGTGATCTGAACGCGATGTGTATCACCAAAATGCAATTAAGTGAGAACAAAATGCAAAATGCGTCAATGGGAACGCTGATCAGCGGTTGAGAAGCGTAGCAGACTCTCAACTTCCGGGACGAGCCATTGAACTTCTGGTGGCCGTGCGCGCGCCAGGCCGCGACAGCGGCGAAACGCCATCCAGCAACCCTAGTGGAGATCAGTGGGAGAACACACTGAAAGCATTGCGCTGACGCCTGTGCTGCCACTGCTCAACGTTTTTTTTTTTTTCGGCGCAACTAGGTTCGCGTTCGCACTACTCATATTCATATGGTCTGTGGTCGGCGAGCACATGAACATGCGAGCTTGTGAGCTATGCTTTGATCGTGTGTATGTCGCAGATTTGCGTTTCTACTTATTCGTGATGAAGGTTCGTGTATATTTATCTTTATGGAGCGCGAAATTGTTGTGGATTTTGCTGCTGGGTGGAGCAAACACATCGTAAACACGTCTTCAGCTATCTGCAAGCCTGTTCGCTCGTCGGACAAAGGACTGTGCATGCATCAGCGTGCAGGTGAGTGGCATTTCCAGCAACATTTAATGCTCTTACAATACATTGTTGAGTGCTTGAGCTTTTAAAAGAGAAATGATTTGCTCTTTCTTATTTACCGTATCTATTGCTAGCCGTATCGAACTAAATTACCTCTATTATTACCGCCTGCATACCCTCTTGCTTCCCCTGTCACCTGCAGTGCCAGTGTACTTTTGCAGTTAAAAGTTCATTTCAGCAACACTAACTCGCTTGAAAAAACACTGGGGCGGGGTTGTAGCTGCCTTCATACTGGCACTTTTCTACCATTGGCTTTATGTAACGTTAACGGCTGAGTGTTGGGGCCTTGGGCCGCAGTTTTTAGAGCTGTAAAGTGTATGTAAATCACTAAGTGAACAAATCATTGTCGCATCACTTCACTGGCATAGCCAGGCGGTTGCGCACAGAATTTCTTTAGGCCGGGCGTAGGGAGCCCATAATGACGACCATATTCGCTTGCCCGGCCTCCAATTCAGATAAGCGGACCCCCCCCCCCCCCTCCCCGCACGCCTAAAAAAAAAATCTGCCAACATCACTGCGTCACTTGCTTCACCTCCGCGCTGAACGTACTATTTTATAAGCGCACCATCAAGCGAGCAGTTTACATATGTACAGAACAATTGGAGGAGGCAACCCAATGACAACCCAAATCTTTCAGATTTCTTTAGTGATGCAAAACCTTCGCAAAACTGAATATTGTAAAATACAATCATAAATGCTGTATGTTCTCGTTAGCGTTGTCATTATTCTTCATCATGAAATCTTTATGTGCTGTGAAAACTTGGCATGCCGTGAAAGTCATATATAAACGTTAGTAACAATCGACGAAAATTTCGACAACCTCAATAACGCCGTTTGGAATTTGCCGCATGCACATAATTAGGCTGATTCCCACTTGGTTCTTAACCTGACTTCACTGCTACCAAATGAAACAATATTTGATGCATGTCTTTTACTACTTTTTTTTTTCAGGGATATGACACAGATTTGGTTATACTGCAGATAAAGATGCTCCCAACGATGCTAAAGTACAGAAAGCAAGTGAATTTTGGTAAGTGCAGACTTTTTGTACTACGTATATGAAAGCATCGCTTTTTCGGGGCCAACTGTGCATGTGTTGGCGAGAGAATAGTTCATCATGCCACATGGTTACACTGGTACTGACAATTTGACATGGCTCCACTGGCCCGTGTGTGTGCTCACACTATAACCGTTAAGATAAAATGTTTATGTTTTCATTGCAGGGATTGCTCTTTGTACTAGAAAGCCAACTGCCAAGATTTGTTTACGCTGGTGCTCCTAAAAGTACGCTTTCCCTATTTACATGGATTTCGGCTTGCACAAAGCATAACACTTGGGCCTAGATTCACAAAGCTGTCCATGCGCAGGACTTCATAACAGCGTTTCTTGACTTGCCTTTACCCTGTTTTCTGCAGATGTTTCGTGGGTTTAAAAGTGCCACAGCATGTTGACCTCCCCCACTCTGAAAAATTCGCGTTCAAAGTTCTGCAAGAGTGGGCTTAACTTTCTTGTGCACCTCCTTGCTGTTCCAATGTATTGAAGTGTTATGCTCTTACTAGAGGTGGCAGTGTTTCTAATGTTTGTATTTCCATCACATTGACCAAGTATGCGATCTTGGCTTGACTGGTAGCACATCCTCAACAAATGTCTTTGTGGCACATGTAGAAGGTAGTACAAAATAAATAGGCAGACATTCACACCGGGAGCTAACTTCTAATAATGCTTTTTTTTTTTGGAAACCACGGTGCGCTTATTCCAATTTGTCTAACAAAGCAGTAACCTGTTCGGCTGTGAACCAACAAGACGTTGAACTAATAAAAGCTTCACATCTTGTTGCTCTCAGATATATATGTATTGGCAAGCTATCTGTGACACTGTCTAACAAAGAATCAGAATATCTGTGCATGCCTCAAGATATATTGCTTCGTTCACATATCTCGTGGCTGTGACTCGTCAACCGAGTGAACAAATGCACCCTAGTTTACTAAATTTAAAGCATTTTTTGAAGGTAGCACGGTCTACATTTATTTGTCTATAGTTTTGTCCAGCCGTTTGCATCAGGTACTAAGAAATATTCTGAAGATTATCAGGTAGCCTCTGTAAATGGTTGCTTTCAAGCAGGCTTTGCATACTTGGCTTGTGCCTACAGGTATTGCACAATTAAAGACGCAGCAGCGTATGATAGAACAGTATAATCGAGAGCAACTATGTGCACGAGCTAAATAAGTATTTTAACATGAGCGGACGGTACGTGTTATTTGCCACACACATGATCTCACTTAGAATGACCATTGGTGAATGGGCTCATAGAAATGTCACTCAGCTGTGTATAGGAAACAAGTTAACTGAACCTAAGGGTATCTTTAACTGCTACAAATATGCCTTGTTGAGGTGCTGCACATTTTCTTCCAGAATATTGCTGTCTCAGACATCATGTGAAGAGCGTCTACCACATCAGCATTTATATGGCTTGCCAAGTAACGTTTGGCCGAACCTTCCTTTTTTTCACATTTCGTTTTGCAGTAGACATCCTAGAATGTGAGCGCTGCTGCAGTGTGTGTGACTCATTGTTATGTATTGATTCTGGCATGTTTAACTTTACACTTCTATTTTTTTTTCTTGCAGCAATGAGATGCTTCACATATGCCTGCAGTGACATTCCGCTGCGCTAGCCTGATGGAAACACCAGCTGCGAAACTTGAGTTCTTCAGAATTGGAGAAGTTGCCCTTCTCTCACCAATGATGACACAGACTGCCTTATGTCAGAAATTGAAGATTGTTTTTCCACGGATGACGCGGAAAACTTTTGATGCATTATGGTGCTTGTTTAGTACTGGCTGTGGTGTGGTGAAGTCTACTTTTACGTGTGCTCACGTCGCCTCATAAAAAGAACAATAAAGCATTTATTTTCCTTTCAATATTGTCCACTTTTTGTGTTAGAAGCACCCAAGAAGTGCTCTTCCAAGGAGCTCTCGCCATGTGCTAAGCGTGTAACAAGCATACTCGAGATAGTCATTTCCCCAAGGAGTAACTGCAGAAGCATGTGCTGTTGGTTTTTAGAGAGTAACTGCGAGCACGTGGGAGGAACGGTAAAGAGTAACTGTTGCTCTTAGAAGAGCAACTGGTGGGAGTAATGGTTGGTCCGCAGGGAGTAACTGTTCATCCCCCGTAGGAGGAACTGAAAGGAGAGCAACGGTTCGTCCCTCAGCAGTTACTCCTTTTAGGGGAGTAATGGGAGTGGCAATGCAATTGCTCCCTGAAAGGAGCAACCCCTATACCCCTGTTGCTCCCTTTTGGCTTAGAGTGTATAGCACAGCTTACTTTTTCACTTATTTGCCACATTCTGTGTTTTGCGTTGGAACTATTTTCAGCATACATCCTGCCCAGGGCATGCTCTGCGGATCTCCTATGAGGCAGCTTGGAAATTTATAGACGCCGATATGGCTTACGTTCGGTTCAGCCGAGAATAGGAACTGCCAAATGGAATATACCTGTTGAGGCAAACAGTTTGCTAAGAATGGTCACTGGATACAGTCACTGAGTGATCCTAGTGCTCGGCTGCTGACCCGAAAGTCATAAGTTTGATCCCGACCGCGGCAGTCATATTTCGATGAATGAGAAAGCATAGAGGCCCGTGTACTCTGCCATCGGCCGTGACTGCAATGTCAGTGAATGTTAAAGAGCACCAGGTGGCCATCGTTTCCCGAATCCTCCACTGTGGTGTCTCGCACAATTATGCATGTGTTCGTTTAGGGGACGTGGACCCCCAGAGGTTATTATGAAAACACGTTCAATAGTTCAGTTTTTATTTCTCTGGCATCGTGTTTGTGTTACGAAATTGTTTCTTACATTATTGTATTGCCGACTCTTGCGTTAAAGATAATGAAATTATGTATACGATCGAATGGCCTTTTCAATTCAGAATTATTTTTTTGTTTTCCGACAAACGTATTACACGAGATACTATATTTTAAGTGCGCCTATATATTGGTCAAGTGAACCACCTTCCGCCTTCTTTTGTGTGGACAGGGGGGAGGGGGGCAGTATGCATCTCACATTTTACGTTATCCGCAGTGTTGTGTGCAATGTATAGCGTAAAATAACAGTACCCTCTCTTTAGGATCTATTCTACAGCAAGAAGATTGCGAAATCAGCAACTGACATATGAACTGAAGCAACATGCCATTGTGCGTGCATCAAGAAAGAGTTTCACTCCAGACCCCGACTGCCTGATTTGGTAAATTTGTAATAACCAGAGGCGAAGGCAATGAGATGCTTTCAACATCAACAGCCTTCTATCAGCTAGACAATCGCTCAGTCAATATTCACACAGATAATCGATCAACTTATAGTGTATTGATGACTATAATGCTAACTTAGATGACTTCTACTTTGAAGGTATATGCTAGCAATAAAATATGAATTCTTTTGGAATGGTTGACCATGTTTTTTCAATGATTTTCTTATGTAGATCACCTTTTCGCAATGCTTGATTTGGTCCCCTTTTTCTATTTTCCTTAACATAACTTTTCGTTTAGGCGCACAGTCTTGTACAGCTTCAGAAACCGTATTCTACAGCACATGCTCAGGAAAATCGAACGAGGCTCGTGTAAGGCAACAACTGTTAACACTGTCATACTTTATTTTTCACCATGCAAAAAAATGGTAATAAAAAGTGCAATTACGCGCGATATTGTGGGAAAATGTGCCCCTTTTTCAGACTGTGCCACAGCTGCCTGTTGAACCATTAGGTAGCATATCGATTCAACAAAATAAAGAAAGCGCATTTTTATTTCAGCTGAAGAGAAACCCGGAGAAGTTGCAAGTGTGTTGTTATATATACTGCGCGTAAATGTTGGTGGTTTGAGCATTACTGACGCACAACCCTATAGCGATAAAAGTAAATGACTAACAATGGCTTTTTTGTGTGTGTGGCCCTATGTGTTTCAGCGTCCTGCATGCGCGATGCGCCAGAAGTTATGGTACGTCATACACGTGAATATACTTAAAGAGAAGCGTGATTCTGATCACCTATTGTTTGCAGGGGCTGCGCTCAGTATAACCGCTTTACCCGTGCTCCCCCAACCCAGAGGTCGCCGAACGTGGGGTATGTGCCTCTTCTATTGCAATAGCAATTATATGGACTCTATATGCTGGATCTTGTCACCGGCGTCGGCGTCGGCGGGGACGTCGGCGTCGATGTCATGCAGCGTATATATATATATATATATATATATATATATATATATATATATATATATATATATATATATATATATATATATATATATATATATATATATATATATATATATATGTATGTATGTATGGAAACGCAAGAAAGAAAAAAATTGGGGGACCTTTAAGCTTCGCCTTGAACAGTTGAACGCGCAAGTGAAATCTGGCCCCTAGTGCACCCTTCAACCGTTAAGGGCATACTTATTAATATGTTCTGTTACATACACACGCACGCTCACAAACATGAACACATTAGATTGGACCAGCGCGTGCTATTATTGCCAAATGGGCTCGTTCTCGCCGTGACACCTGTCGAACAAAATGCGTTAAAGGGGCCCTGAAACACTTTTTTCAAGTAACCATGGAATGAATTCATTAGAATAGTTTATTGCCTCACGAATTCAACGCTGCAAACATTTTAATAATCCGTCCATTGTGAGTACAAAGGTTTGTTGCATGCTGCAATTGCATTATCTCTTCTCCCATCCCGACGAAAGCGCTGGAAGCTAAGCAGGGAGAAGTAACAGGGCTAAAGAATCTACCATGTCTCGTGAACTTGAGCACTTCTGTTTTCTTCGAAAGCGCGGCCTTTTTCAGTGGAATCGCGCGCACGCGTAGACAAGTAGCAGCCTTCGCGGCTTTCTCGGTAACTTGATTTTTTGGTCACAGACACAGACAATTTTTCGCTTACTACCAACGGGGTCGACACCGGGTTTTCGGCGACACGAGCTCTCTAACGGTATCACGTTAAAATCCCATACACACACAAAAAAAGATTCTGTGCGCGAAATCGAATGGGGGACTTTCGCGCCGTAAATGCGAGGCGTTGACCACTGAGCCACCGAGAGGTACCTCCTTCAACGTTCAAACGGCAAGCTATTCATATCTACCACCAGAGTCCTTAAGGGACTGTGCTACCACTTACCGCTGTTGGCGGGCATCTCGGGGGGGGGGGGGGACTGTAGTGTTTTTATCATTATCAGCAAGAAGCCGCAGTGAGCGCGGCGGCTCTCATCTCTCACGCGTACTTTGGCCCGCGTAGAGAATAAGGCGGTGTATGCTCGATCGCGCGTCCTTATCTTGCAGTGGGGAGAATCGTCTTGGCTAGCCTTTGAGTTTCGTCGGAACGACTCTGTTGTAGTTACCGGGCGCACAAATGTCACTTCAATCGTTGCACAGCCCCCGTTTGCGAAAAGGGCATGCTTTTCAGACACAGTGAAGTAACAACTGAGACGCTTATTCGCGTTAATCTGTACCTGACTACGTTTTGTGCGTGCTTTGTGCGTGGGAAACGTGGGGCACGTTTACATCTGGTTGCCATTCTGAGCGTGTCGTTCCAATTTATTGCTATTGCGTTCATTGCTTCGCCATTGGGGCTAAGCTGTGGCTTCTTAGGAACGAAGCTTTTTTAAGCGGCACCACTTCGTCCCTCGTAGTAGCACGTAACATGTCTTACGCTTTGACCTGCAAGGTGGTGCCGGTGGGAGATTTCTCCTGTGCGTTGTTGAACAATAAAAAATTTGCAGTGTGCGCGTTAACTAAAAGCTGAATTCTCCTGTCTCTCATTCCCCATTATCAACCATTGGCATGTACATTAAGCACTATCTGACAAGAAAGGGTTGCCACGTTATACGCGCTGGGCGTAACCTCCTTGGTTTTAGAAAGGTTTAGCGAGCGTTGGGCCGCAGTACCATGAATACAGTGAACTAGTATATACCATGAACTCGAGGTGGTTAAAGGTGGGAAGTAGACACAAAGCGCAAGCCATAAGTAAGTGTGCGTGTGCCACCTTTCGTTTAGTCCTTGGAATGTCTGCTGGATGGCGGTGCATCTATATGCAGAATACATGTTGAAAAGATGCGCGATAGTGGTACTTGGAGTGTTCCCTAGGTGGACGAACGGACACACAGACAGATACATGGATGGATGCACGGATAGCTGCACGAATGGATGGACGCATGGATGGACGCAGGGGCGGATGCATGGACGAACGCAGTGATGGACGCATGGATGGACGTGTGGACGCACGAACAGACGCACGCATGGACGGGCGGATGGACGCATGGGTGGTCACACAGACGGACGCATTGACGGGCGGAAACAAGAACGAATGGACGGATGGATACCTCGCCCCACTCTCCATCATTCACTCCGTGGATATGCTGCCATTTTTTTCTTTCAATATTATTTCTGCGATGCCCTGCCGTGGTGGTCTAGTGGCTAAGGTACTAGGCTGCTGACCCGCAGGTCGCGATATCAAATCGCGGCTGCGGCGGCTGCATTTCCAATGAAGGCGGAAATGTAGCCGCCTTCATCGGAAATGCAGCCGATTAAGGCTGCATTTAAGTGCAGAGACTTTAGTGCACGTTAATAAATTCCCGGTGGTCGCAATTTTGGAAGCCCTCTACTACGGCGTCTCTCATAATCATATGGTGGTTTTAGGAAGTTAAACCCCATTTGTGAATCAATAAGTGTCCCTCCATCGCATTCTAACGTTGGCTCTTGTGCGCCCAGTGTTTCAAAGCGTATGAGTCATGATGCCCTAACTCGTGTCAATGCTACTGTAATCCACCTGATACAGCAGGGGGGTCCATTGTATTATAAAAGAGTAATTAGAAAGGGCTAAATTGTAAAGGGTTCGTTGTGGCACCACCTTGCTACGTGACTTGAGCCTATTGATGAGTCATGTTTCCTTGCTTTTGTTCCTTGGTCCCCAACGGACTTAGGCTAGGGCTTCGTCAATCCTTCGTCTCCGTACGTTTGACACGCCCCCGCCTCCTACATGACTCACACCCATGACTCATCCTGCATGACTCATCCTGCGTGACTAATCTTAGTAAATGTGCAAGTTCAAGTTACCCTCCACCTCCATGGCCTTCTAGCGTTGTTTCTTGGTCAGCCCAATGTTTCAAAGTGTGTGAGTCATGATGCCACGACTGGTGTCTATACCCGCAGTATCGCACCGAAACCAGCAGGAAGTACCAAAAAACTACAAAAGGGTGACTGACAACTCAGCGTTCTGCTTGACTATTCACAACGCAGAGGCTACTCCTTGCCATTTTAATTGAAATCAAAAATAAACGTCTGAGTCGACTGTAATCCCAGTGACCACTGTCCCTTTTCTGCTATTTGTTAACATAAAAATAAGATTTACTGTTTCATGTGTGAACATAGCTTGCTATTATTTTTATCAATATCAAAAAAGTTGTAGTTGTTTTCTTTTCTTCATTTTCTTAGTGGGTCATATGTAGGAAGAAAAAGGCGTTTATCCGCATTTTTTAGGCCATTTGATCTTTACGAAGATAAACACAACGACCTGTACTTAAAACGTTAATAAAAGCACAATTTTGAATACCCCTAATTGTCTTGCTTCCTTTTTCGGTTCGTCAATCTCTCTGCTATGAATTTTTAGCTCCTCTGTGCGCATGACGTCGGATTGTTATCGCCATGGCAGCGTATTTGTCTCCTAAAACACTGAAACGGTTTTGTGTGTTACTGATATTGTGCTGTACATCATGAAATCTCTGTCGTGCTTTTTGTCTTTAGTGTGAGTCATGACTCTGTTTTATGACGAACATTAAGTTAAATAAAGTGAAGCCATCTGTTCGTAATGCTGAACCGAGGGTACGTTATCGGGTGTGCGAGAAACCAGAATGATGCAAATCACTGGCGTAAGCAGAAAGGTACCGGGGAGGGGGGATATGCATCAAAAGCTGCCAGAAGTTTTTCAATTCTTCGTGCGTTTTATTTATGCACAGGTAGAACATAGTAGAAACACACTAACACACTCACGAACCTACATAAAGCTTGTTTTACCTCCCCCCTTCCCTTCCCTCCCGACACACAATTTTTCCAAAATGTTTCTCGCTTCGCCCTTAATGAAAACAGAGGCAAACAAGAAAAAAAAAGAAATTGTAAGCACACGTGATTGTCTTTGAAATACACCTGGGTTGTGTGACAAAATATTCTATGAATTACATTCAGTATATTAGTACATTAGGGTTTTACAATGTTTGCATTATAACATATTCATGCAACGTTACGAGATACTTATTGCGCTCGAACAGTGGCTAAGACAGTAATTTTTTACGCGGAGAGGGTGCTCAGCTTAATCATCTGAAAGCGTGCCGCGCAGGCAGCAGTGGTCGAGTGTCGTTTTGTTCTATGCGTGCAATTGCCAAAAAAAAATGAAAAATTCGGGTGGAAAGAGAGGTTGCGCTTAGGGTGGTACCCACATGTTTACGCCACAGTACTCCAGGTATTGAAGAAAGGCAGTAATAGGACTCAAATTCACTTGTCCCTTCATAATGAGGCCATGTTCAGTTACCTCGTCAGCTGCAAGTCCGCCTCGGAAATGAGCTAGACAAACAAGTTTGTGCTGGGCAGCTCAGTATCTAATCTACAGGCGCCTTCGTGGGCAGCCGTGGGAAACTAAGAGCACTCAGCTGGTGGTCTGTTGATTCGTGGCTGTGTAGTTCGCGAGGGCTTCTACGTGTGGGTGGCCGTCGTGAACATCGAAGGAGCCGATACGGTTTACACACGGACACTAAATGGAACACGACCCTATTGGTCCAAGTAACGATAAACGGAAAACAAATGTCTAAGCCACGGGGCGAAGAATTCTTTAAACTCCGCAGTTGTAAGCCTTTTTCATGGATACATACATGAAATCAGAACTTCCTAAGCGATAGCATCTTGATTTGTGCGCTAAGAAAGAAGAACACGTGAGAGAAGACTGGATGGACAAGGCAGTCCTGTCTGGTGCCACGTCTTTGTCTGTATTAGTGCAAAAATCAAGATGTTAATTACGTTCTCACCAATTCGCCCAACAAGTCCCTATGTCCTTGTTGTAAGCGAGCTGCCATTGTTTCTGTTCCTTCCTAATATGCATGGTATGAGTGTTGAAGACGTCGGCGCTTGAAAAGTGGTGGTCACTACTCGTTATCTAAATTTATCGAATAGTTGGTTGAATAATAATTTAAGGGAAATACATACTCGGATTTTCAGACGATTTGCTCGCAAGCTGGGCATTGTGATAGCATAACAACAATGTTGCAAATATGTCAGCCATAAAATAAACTAGTTAGTGGTATACATCTTACACGAGTGTATTGCTGTATGTTCTCAATGAAATGCTTTCTAGAAAAATTCGCGCTGAACCAGGTGGCATATCAGGGCGCATCGGGTAGCGAGGCTGAAAGGGACGAAAGAGTGTAGCACAGGACACAAAAACCTAGACCTTTACTTTTATTCGCATTTTTTCTTGCTATACGTGTAAACGGAGGCGGGGGGCCGGAACTATAGAAAAAAAAAAAGACCGCTCTTCTGATCTCAGTCGTTACAGACACTCAAATATAGTTCTTGTCATGCCATGTGATAATGTTCTGAGCCCTTAAACACGTGTTCTCCATGCAATGTTACAACTTAAAAACGTTGCACCTACCCATATTTTTCATGTTCGGAAGTTTTCCCGAAGTCGAGTGATGAAAACTCAGTGTACAAATCAATCGGCAATAAGCCTCTGATCAAACGAGGACAATGCTGAATTCGTTTAGTCGTTGTCATTTGTCGGCTGTGGCATAAAGATTCTCAATCGTCTATTTTTTGTCCTTTTATTTTCATTTCTCAGAGCTTTGCAGTGTTCTATCTTTTATGTTTTTAATTAGTTATTTTTGTTTTGTTCATAATCAGGACACGACAAGCCATTACATCATTCTACAAAGCCTGGGTGGAAGCGACCGAGAGAAGTTCTCGCATGTCGAATATGTTTTGCTTAACGTACAACAACGAATTCTCCAAGCCACGGTTTCCTACACGGTATTTACCGTGTACGGAATAGAGTCAGTTTGCGTAGCAACACTCAACGTGTTTCAATAAGCGAGAGGGCAGAATGTTGCCATCCACACAGGAGAGTAACACACTGTGCGACCATTCATTAAGGAGGCTAAATAACTCCACTGACACAATGTGTGGTATATGAAAACATGTTCCCGATAGGCGTAGAGGTAAGATGGGGGGGGGGGGGGGAGGAATATATCTGGATAGAAACAGGATCCCAGAATCTTGGTTTCCACAAAATTCCAAAAATTATCGAATTGGTTGAACATGATGTGCCAACGAATTGTGGGGCTATGTATTGTATACTCATCTGAACGGGTCCGTAGTTTTTCGCGATACCACCAAAAAAGAAAAGTCATTCACATTGCGTATAGTATAAAAGTCATAGTGCCATACTGTTTTATTCAAGGTGACTTCCAAGTGTTTTAAATCGAGATATTTTATTATAAATTCATGCAAAGAACGCCTGAACTAGCGCAGTTTTTAGATGCCTTTATTGAAGACCCCACAGCTTCCGCTGCATGAGACATATGCATAAGACAAATGCCGCCCGCTGCCGTTTTGGGCTGTTAAGATGTTTTCTTGTATATTGTGACGCGAATTAATAATGTCATCGCATGCACCACTCAATCATTCTCATGCAGATGCGTCTGCCATAAACATTGTTTGTTTTCTTCTTTAAGATGCAAACCAGAAGCGTATTACAGCCCAACATGGCGGCGCTGAAACCAACTCGTGGAGTAGCCTATATTGCACCGAAGGAGGCGTCATTTTGTCGAGCGCTCATGCCTGTTGACGACGGCAAAGTTCAAACGTACCTCGTTTCCTGCACAGCGAATACTTTGCGGCAAAATCAAAAGAAAAACGATAGCGCAGTCTTGAAATGACAAAGAATGTGTGAGTCGGCGCTTAGCGCAGGGAATTTGCGAGTGCCACAGCGGAGCCATTGTCTCTAATCTTAACTATCCCTGTATACTCGCACGACTACGGACACCACGCGAGTGCAAGAAGAAGATACTGCCGGCTCCGTGTGTGCCTTCCTTCAGCTCGTTTCCTCTGCGCACGTGAGCGCTTCGAAAATGCCGTCCACTATATTCACAGTGCGCGTGCTTGGATTCGTTCTGCATGCTGAACGTCGAGGTGGCCCCGCAGTAGCGTCCTTCAGTACTCGCCGCCACAAACAGCTACGGGGAACTGAAGTTTTCAAGAAGTCCCTCAATTTTCTCTTTCGGCACTTTTGATCTGGCACGTGTGACAATGCTTAGCGGTGTGACAAGCTGACTTTAGAAAAGCGAAGGGCGTATCATGCGCGGGCTCGTTTCTTTTTTTTTTTCTTAACAGGACATATCGCTCGGCGAGTTTCCTACCGTCACCCCTTCTTCCTCCTACCCTTCCCCCACCCGGGTGTCTTGCCATAGGCTTCCTCGAGTGACACATCGCCGCGTAGTGTGCTATACGCCACTGAGCTATAACTTTCCCAACAATAATAAAAATGCAGTAGAATTTTCGAACGAACATTTAGCGTGCATGCTATATATAGTTTCAGTCATGACACTTAGTGTCATCATACCCAACAAATGTGAAAGAAATGGACAGACAGCGACTATACTCAACTGCGTAAGTTGAAGCCAGGCCTCAAATCTAAGGAACATGTTCAGCAGTTATATCTGCCCTTTTAACAAATCCCTCTGCAATCGAATGTCAGTGAAATGTAATACTTTCTGCTGCCTTCAACATTGCTTTCTTTATAGTGGTATGCATAATAAGATGGTTCAAAACATCCTCTGGCGGAACAATTGAGAAAGTCAAATAATTAGCTTTATAATTAATGGAGTTATGTGATTATGCCACATGGGAGAACTTGAAGAACCCATTGCAGTTTCGAGGTATTCTAAAATGGTCTCAGGTAATTATTGTGGCGTAATGAAATTCCTCCAAATTCAGCAACAAAAACCATTAGACTTCGTTCAAGTTCATTTAGCCCAACGCTCCCTCCCTCAGTACCGTGAGTTTCAAAGACAAGTTGGCATCGATTGGCTTCATTCCCCCGTTACGTGTCGCGGCATCAGTATCGACCCACACCACGGGCGATGGCTTAGATATGAATTGGAATATACGTGATGACACCTTTGTGTGTATATATTACGCTGGATCTACCAAGTAAACGAGGATAGGACACTGTATGCGACGCGAAGCTGGTCATCTAACCATTGACCGAACCGTGCAATGCATCAGCGGTTACCGCCAAAATGTGACTTGCTTTCTTCTCTTAGAACGGCTTCATACCGGATCATCAGACCTTTTTCGCATAAGAATATCGAAGATTAAGTACTGACTGTCAATGTATGGGCTGCCATCAAGTTACCCGATGGCGTGCGAACCTCACTGTGGATTTTTTTTTTCCCTCGATTGTGGTGAAATCTGTGGCTCTCGTGTGATAGGTGCGGTGCGTGCACTGTCTCTATCACGCGGGGCAACGCTATCGGTCGCCAAACTCTGGCTCTATAGCTAATTTGTGTTTCGGTGTCTTTGCTTATTGGAGTTCAAGTGCAATTCCATTCCAAACTGTATACAGGGAGGTGGCATGCTGTATCCGGTGTGGCGACGATTTCACTTGGACAGTGTGCACCTTATCTGGACATACAGTCGCACGGTACGCTGCCACGAGTGTCTTCGCACTTCATGACTTATTACAACCCTGCGCGAGCAGAAGAAGCAACTTACACTGCAGGTTTGAGTGGAATACAATGTACTCTTAGTTATCACGCTTGGCGTGTGTCTTTCTTGCAATGTGACATGGTGTCATATGTTACGATGTGATTCGGCAGCGCTCAGTGGAAAAGAGGGCGACGCTTAGGGGCTGTTCTTCAGCTGTCACTTATGCTGAAAAATAGCACACACATGTGTCGTCCGTGTTCCAGATAGGCGCTGCCATATCGCATCTTGACTAAGCAACCAGTCATCCAGTGCACGCTAACCTCGCTATCTTATATATAGCATAAAAAAGTAATACATCAGTCATGTTAAATATAAGATAGTTGCTTCTTTCTTCAGCCCGCTATCTGTTTCTTTCGTTCATGCATTCTAATGCAACAAAATCTTGAGGATTCCTTAGGCACACACTTCGATAAGCATCGTGTCACAGAAATCGATACCGAGACGTCAAAAATGTTGTCTGCTATCTGGCAACAGTGTGTGCGAGCGAGAAACGTAATTGTGTGTACTCGTTTACAGAGGACTATGCAAGCCCTGGGATGTATGATATCTTATACTGTTGCTCCTGTGCACGTCCAAGTCGACAAAGGCGGAGGTAATCGGTCCACGCAGGGTACTTGCTTCTAGAGGATGGATAGAGTGGAATTAAAAAAAAAAACTCACATTGAGTTGCTGTTCGGGTGCAAAATAAACTAAATGTGTTTTGTCCTGGGCACGTTAAACTTATATTGTATGCACTCGAGAAATAGTCCCTTTTCTTCGTGAACTGCGTCCCTTTCCGATTAGAAAATAAAACAACGAGGAAAAAAAAAACCTTGATTCGAGTCGTCCGATGAACGATATATGCCCGTGTGTATAGGTACAGCAGAAGACAGTTTTCGGAAGTTGTATTACCAAGACGTCCTACTGAAAATGAAAATTGTGACGTTCATCGTGTAGTACGAAAACTGCCCAGCCGGCCAGGGGTTGAGAATTATAGCGCAGGACATATTGTGTCGGGGGTCTGCGCTGAAATTCAATCTCACTACAGATGCGCTTCGTAGAGGGTATACTATATACTTTTTCACGGTAAGTTCACAATACTTCGTAGAGCCAATAATTTTTTTTTTGAATGGATGGCGTGGTGTCTTCATTCGGAAACAATTGCTAGTATTGTGGGAAAAACTGCACGTCAACGGACGGCACGTAGGTATACGTATAAGACAACACAAGCACTGGTGTTGTCCTGCGCGTATATCTTCATCCCGTCCGTTGGCACTCTGTGTCTCCAATTATAACGCAACATTTAGAATTACTTGTGTACGCACGATTTCACACAGGATACAAACAGCAAAAGACCGGCTTTGCTTTTTTTTTAAAACAAGCCAAACAAGCGGGAGCCTTGCAAGAACTTCACCCCATGAGACCGTCGTCCTCCTTGAACGAGGATGAGCTGTGCACGATCTACGCTACTTGGGCACCCATTGAGTTCTGATGTGTGTAGTATTTATTTATGATTGGCAGAAAGAAGTATCTGGACTTTAAAATCAGAGGTATATATACACCAGGCAATATAGGTTGTTTTACTGTTTATGCGCTTGTCTCACATGGTTGGTCAAAACTCAATCGCGACATGTGTGTTTTTTTTTGCGCACGAATATAGCCAATAAAAGAACATGTCCAGACGGTGGCCCACGTCACGTGACATAAAGTCATCCCGCCGTCCAAACAGGATACTGCTATTATCAGCTCCGGTCTCGAGAAACTGCTATGAGCAGTCCAGCGGACCCGCTACACTGCAGAGAGGCTTGATTTTCTGTTCCGAAATGTGTGCGTCCCACGACGTGCTGGAGCGCGTTCCGTGAGACCACAATAAGGTTTGTCCGTACGTTCATCTAGATGACAAGGTAACGGCCTCCTTGAGCTGCACGCCGCTATTTCAGCTAGCCAAGAATCCACGTGAACAGATTTAAAAGAAGCAGTAAGATCATAGCGACAGGTAAGGAAGCATCTTTATTTTGCTAACTTGTAGCGGTGAAGGCGAGCCCTCCCGGAGCGGGTCCGGCTCCTGACGCACCTGTGATGAGTCACAAGGAGGGCCGTCCGAAAAAGGGAGAAGTCACAGGACAACACAAAGACCTGGTTGTCCTGAGACTTCTCTGTTGGGTCCGTATTCGGAAGCTCACAGTATTTTGTCACTGACCCCGTACCAACCAGCTGTTGTTCTACTAGAGGGGTTGCGCTGCCTTTGTGCCTTCCTTTCTTTCAGGAAAGATTTCAGCCTTCTATTTTGTCGCCAAGGTTTCACAATGACGAGCGGCAATTTTACAAGGGTCGGCGTTTCACAAGGACCGTCATGTTTGCCTTCACTTCCCCTTTTTCAGCTAGATAGCCTGCAGTGCTGTGATTGGCGCTTTCGTAGCTCGGATGAGTCATCCCCGCTTTGTGGCGCGTGCGGCCGCTCGCCTGCGCTACGCCTCTCCCCTTTCCTCCTCGCCTAACATTGGCCTCCTAGTGTTCCTAGTGCTGTCCATCTCAGTCGTATCTCTAGACTTGGCGAGTTCGAATCCTTGTGACATTTTTTTTCGCGACATCATTTTGGACTGTTCGAACACTCCGAATACAGTCGATTTGAATTTGGGCTGCCATGCAAAGCCAGTTTCAGGGCGAGTTCACGTATAGCCTATAAATTGGTGCTGAAGAGTGATCTGCGACGAAGTAATCGGAACGCCTACTGTCCCCTGACTCCTGCTGAAGTGACAGTCAAGAACGTGAGTAAGCATTGCCCTTATACATGTGTGAACGTGGGGAAGATCAAGATACGTTCACTCTATAACGAGATAGCTAATGTGCAATCTAGTAGGAGGTATTTGATAATGGAAACGTTTACATTGGATATCTGCAGCTGACGGCCGATTAACTGAATATGATATACCTCGCCCGTTCTCAATCGAGGATTTCTTGCTTGCACATGGGATACCATGGTGTGGGTTCATCCTCGCGTGCACAGTGGGACTGTCAAACGCTGTTGTGGTTCTGGTTGAAGACCTTCATTTAATTGCTTCCGTGCATTCTTGAATGAGTAGAAAATTCAATTTGAAGAACTGCTACTGTTATTATTACAGCTTTTCCACTCTACTGGACGTCCAGCAACGTTGCACAGAAAGCCCCGAGAAAGCAAAGGAAATCGCATTCACTGTTTATTCAATAGAGCTTAAAAATTTGCCACGTATATAAAGTTAGCTGCTCTTCAACAAGTGTCGCTGCACGAAAATCATCGCAAATGACAGAAAAGGCTCGTATATGACAACCAAAATGCACGCATGAACACACCGTAAACATGTTGTCACTAAAAAAAAAAATCACGAGGCCTGCGTGGAACGCGCAGCACAGTTGCAGCGAAAGCTGGAAAAGCGACCTTTTTCAAACGCTCTTTGGGTAAATGCTATAAGCAAACTTTCTGGGTACCCACTACACCATAAATATTCATAATTTTTTGTGTAGCAGGCCGGCATTCACAATGCTATCCTCCGTTAGTCTTCGGAGAAGCGTGGTATCTTTTAAACACTTCCAGTAAATTCTGTGCAAATTTTGTGTTTGATGCGGTAGCTGACGACATTGAAAAAACGCGACTGAAATGTGTGTTTGACACAGTTAATATATGACTAAAAACGAGCTTTTTGCAATGGGTTGGAGCATGGGACCACCCAGTCGTTACGCAATTCGCATTGTGTGACGCCTTGTTTTTCTTTGCTGTTATAAAACGCTTTGCTGTTCTTATTAACCCAATTCCTTCCCCGTCATCAAGCCTGCCTATATAGGGCAAGTTCGCGAGTGAGTCCCAAGAATTGGCATGGCGCAGCGGTAAAATACTGGGCTGGTACGCAGTGTACCCTGTTTCGAATCTCACTATGTCCTCAGTGTTTCATATTTGAGTTTTCTCTTTATTTCGTGCGATAGTGGTTTTGGACACCGGTGGCGTCCAATTAATGACGCAAACTACAGACCGGCGGCTTTCCACACCACCTCCTATACAGTAGAATTTTCCCGGAACAGATAGCGCCAAGGTGCAATCATTGTTCATATCCGGCGAGACTCGTACATATGGTGTGGACGTGCACGCGATACAATACAGACAACACAAACACCCTAGAGCCGTGGGAGTCCCTCTTGCGTGCCACCGAGCCAGATGACCAACGCCGGCTGATCCAGCGCGCGGTGGAGGCTGCAGTATCCATGCAAGGAATCCCCACCGACCTCCTCAAAAATGGCACACAACCAGTCTCTGTACTGGTCCCCTCCTTTATTTTATTTTTTTTTCTGGGAGATATGAAGATGCCACTACCACCACGGCAGTGGACTACTACATCGCTGCGCAGGATCCCTGTTGTGATCTCATAACAGCTTTCGATGTAAAACGTGAACTCTGCATAGAAATCAGTGCAAGACACAGGTGCGGGTGAAGATGGCAGCTTTATACAACAAGACGACTGAACGACGTCTAAATACATGAGTGGCACAAAGGCCAGGGAATGGATTCAGAAATGATTTAGCTGTAGGTGTGCACCGACATCGGTCATCCGCGTTATAAATAGCTCAGGAAGTCCGTACCAGGAAATTTTAAATGCAGGTCTGCTGTTTCGTTGAAAATAAATCGCACTACCTTTCCCGTGGCATCGCACTTTCTCGTATATGATAAACTAACGACCACGCGGAATAGCTATCACGCCGAAACACGGAAAAGCATCTGCTCATCACTATGAGCTCTTGAAGCCCGTCTAACCTTTTCTACACTCGTTTCCTCTTCCGGCACTTTCTTCCCCATTCTTACCCCCTTTTGTTTTTCGTCCTCTCTATCTCTCTCTTTAAATAGTTGAAATACCACCATGCAGTGATAAAATCGGCGTATGCAAAGTGCCCTCTGTTAGCTCGTTTCCTTGTTCCCTTTCCCCACGTGATCCAGCCCCTAGCGATTGGAGGCCCTGCTGGTCGCGAGTCAGTTATCGCGAATCGACGCATTGGCCACAAACACCATATAGCCACGCTATTTGCCGCCTACGTCACAGATCTGTCTGAGTGCTGCATGAGCCCCAACTCACCGCCATTTCTGCAGTCATTTCAGATCTTGCAAGACGCCATCTTTGCCTTCGAACGGCGACTGAGAAACGTGGTTGTCCAGTCGTCTATACTCCAGCTTTCGTCGTGCAGTAGCTGATATACTGCCGCTTCGTCGTGGCGTTTCTTGCTATACGTATTGGAACCCTCTTCTACAGTTTCAACGCGTGCTAAAGTCTTTGTAGACTTCTTCACTATAGCAGTCGTGAAGCAGCAGGCCTCCGAAGACGTGCGCGGCCCGTTCTAGTCCGTACACGTTCCATAGTCATCACTCCTGGTTCGACGTCGTCTGCCGTGGAGGACCACCAGCAATGTGAGTTCTTTGGTCCTTATATGCGAGTACATGCTGATGGCCAGGATGCGCCGATGCAAAGATTTCGCTGCTATCGTCGCAATTTATTGGGTGCACGATAATGTTAACGTTTATATCATGTTTGTCTGGTACTGCCGTGATTTGATATAGCCTTCGCGTTCGGTTGTACTGCGGAAATCTTTGTCGGATAGCTCGAGTGTACGACGATATTGCTTTGTGTGTGTTCTCTTTAGCACGTGCATTCGATGCCGCAAATCTGCCCGAGATTTCGGCGGCAGCCTTCCTGTAACGAATTGCCCTGCTGGCACTCAGCTCATGGATGTCAGTGGACACCCATTGGCGTGCGCTCCAAGAGGAGAAAGGGGGAGATGGGGGTCTACTCTTAAAATTTAAGGGGTGCCAAATCTATCCCATGCTTTGCGAAAGGTGTTCTTAACTTTTTTTTTCAGAATCAACCAATACAGAATAAGCGATTGGGTAGGGCTACGCTGGGGTAACGCTGGATGGACGGATGGTTTGTAGGAAGAAGATGTAACCTATAGTTTGGGTTGATGTTCACGTCATTCAGACGTAACCGTTAATACGTATTGTACTTTGTGAAGTAGCAACTCTGTGCGTTGAAGGGATAGATTCAACTGTTAGATTGGCTTTAGCCACTAATTGGACAAGCTCCTCTCGGTTATTTACACACGCTTAAAGTCTACTTTCTCTTTACTGTCCTTAAACCCCAATGCTTTCAAAAATTTACACCCATTGCTTTGAAGTGCAATGGGTCGCACTTGGCTGAAAAGTATCGGGTGTTCAGCCTTTTTCACTTTTTCTCCACGTTACACGTCTGTGTGTTCGTACTTGCCTCGGTACGTCTTTGTCTGTAATGTTTCAACCATAACGCTGCTGTTGATTGATATGTGGGGCTTATCGTCCCAAAAACACCATATGATTATAAGAGACGCCACAGTGGAGAGCTCCGGAAATTTCGACCACCTGGGGTTCTTTAACGTGCACCCAAATCTGAGCACACGGGCCTACAACATTTCCGCCTCCATCGGAAATGCAGCCGCCACAGCCGGGATTCGAGCCCGTGACCTGTGGGTCAGCAGCCGAGTACCTTAGCCACTAGACCACCATGGTGGAGCCCTAGCGTTGCTGTGAACGTTTACAGCAATGCTAGATATGAGCAACGCAGTTAGCGATTGAATGAATGAACTTATTATTTATTTATTTACAGATACTGCAATCACCTTTGGTGATTTTAGCAGGGTGGTACATGAAGTTAGTCATGAACAAATGGCAAGTACAATGTCATATAATATATACAGGTTATACAATGTCTATAGGGCAAATACAAACTTCAACTGGCAATATCATACAATAAAAAATAGAAGACTACAATTATACAAGCATGTACAGTGGTATGTAATACGATTCAACAATTCAACTGGTTAGTGCACTTTCTAATTTCGAGGAAAACAATGCCAATGAGGGTGCTGAAACAATTGCATTAGTTAGTTTGTTCCACTCGACTATGGTGCGAGGAAAAAATGAATACTTAAAGCAATTATTGTGTGTGGGAAAGGGGGTTATGGTGAGGTCATGTCTCTGCCTGGTAGAGTAGCCAGAAGAAAAAGAAAAAAATATCGGCTATGTCTACTTGATATTGGCCGTTAATTAGTTGGTACAGAAACTTAAGCCCTAAGTTACGGTATCTTAATGATAAAGGTGAAAGTTGAGCTCTGCTTAATAGGTCAGTAACGGAAGTCCTCGAAAAATTATTGTAGACAAAACGAACTGCTCTTTTTTGCACTTTTTCTAATTTGTTAATGTTAGTCTTAGTAAAAGGATCCCATATAATAGCGGCGTAATCTAATATTGGTAAAACAATTGATTTGTACGCTAAAAGGCGGACAGAAGGAGTGGATAGTTTGAGAGCACGACATAGCAAAAACAGTTTGTAAGTTGCATTGGCCGTTACATGTGTAATGTGTTTGTTCCAGCAGAGATCATTCGATATGAAAAGCCCCAAGTACTTATAATTAGTGACTTCAGTCAAAAAGGTGTTGTTAGCATTGTATCTGAAATGCAAAGGTTTTTTCTTGTGTGTAATTCGCATAAAAACAGTTTTATCAAAGTTAATGACCATCTGCCATTCCTCGCACCAGGAGGCTACTTTTTGAAATGCCTGATTTAACAGAAGTTGGTCGGATGTGCTATGAACCTCAGAGTACAAAACACAGTCATCTGCGTAAAGTTTCACTTTAACAGGAATTTGTTCTACAATATCATTAATGAACAAAAGAAACAGTAGAGGCCTTAGAACTGAGCCCTGGGGAACGCCAGAACCAACCATTACACATTTTGAGTTGCAACCGCGAAAAGAAACAAATTGTTGTCGTTTAGTTAGGTAGAAAGAGAGCCAGCCCATTAACTTTTTGTTTTTAAGTATTTTCTCTAATTTAAAAAGTAATTTTTTGTGGGAAACCTTATCGAAGGCTTTGGCGAAATCCATAAAAATTGCATCTAATTGTTTTCCGTGGTTAATACTTTTCGCAAAGTCATGTACGGTTTCAACTAGTTGAGTGCAGGTTGAAAAACCTTTTCTAAATCCATGCTGATGTCTAGTTAAGAAATTGTGTTTGTTGAGAAACTCTACGATATGATTGTGTATTATATGTTCTAATATTTTGCAACATGTTGAGGTTAATGAAATTGGTCTATAGTTACCGACCTGGTTTTTGTTTCCCTTTTTGTGTAATGGTTTAATTCGGGCAGTTACCCAATCATGCGGTAGTTCACCATCGAGTAATGATTTACAGAACAGTACGTACAAATACTTTGATGTCCATTCTGCATACCTTTTTAAAAAGTCATTGGGTATGCAATCAGGACCAGGTGATTTTTTCGTGTCTAGTTTCAGTAACATGTTTAAGATACCCCTTTCCGAGATAACAACATCAGACATAGGAGGTAAGGAGACATCAAAAGTTGGCAAGGTACCATTGTCTTCAGTGTAAACCGATCTGAAGTGTTCATTAAAAAGGTTCGCGATTGATTCATGATCACTTATCTCTCTGCCATCGTCATCAAATATTTCGCATTCATTTGACTTAGGAGAAATTGTTCTCCAAAACTTCTCTGGCGATGAAGTAATGAAGCTAGGTAAGGACTCACCAAAGTAATGTTTTTTATCTGAAATAACCTTAAGTTTAATTTGAGATGTCAATTCTGCAATTCTTTCTTGACAACTGAAATCAGCACAACAAGTTTTACTTTTCTTTTTTAATCGCTTTACCCTCCTTCTCAATTTCAATGTCTCCCTAGTTATCCACGGGTTCTTGGTTCTGGGCTTTTTACACGTGGTTGGGACATAACGCTCAATGCTTTTGCTTACAATGCCCGTAAACTTAATCCAAAGATCATTTACACTATCATCACTATCGGCAAAATCATCAAAATGAAAAGAAAGGATATCGAGTATCGACTCATCATCGGCTTTACGAAAGTTATAAAAAGTAGTCACCTTGGGTTTTTCACAGACACAAAGATTTGACACGGTTAGCACTACAGCAAGGTGATCGGAAATACCGGGAACAATGTCACAAACGCAATCATGTGTTATATTTCCAGAAACAAAGACAAGGTCTAGAATTGATTTCGAGCTGCCTTGAATCCTTGTGTAACATTCAACTAACTGTGATAAATCATATTGAAAAGCAATGTCTATCATGGTATCTGCGGAAGCATCGCAGTGACTAATGTGTGTCATTGTTGGCCAATCAACACCTGGCAGATTAAAGTCACCTGCCAAGATTATTCGGTCACCCGGCTTTACATAATTTTCCATATATTTTTTTAGCTCATCGATAATATTGACTGAAGAACCAGGGGATCTGTATAAAGCACCCAATACATATCTAGTGTTACCATGATTGACCTTACAAAAGATACATTCGGCATTAGGCACATCTGGCATTTTAATTAATTTTAACCCCTTTTTAAAGAGAATACATACACCTCCTCCTTTCGAGCTGCGATCCTTTCTATAAGCACTGAAACCCGGTGGAAACACTTCGCTGTCATAGATCGAATCTGTTAACCATGTTTCAGTTAGGAAAGCTATGTCAGGATTCTGTGAGAGCAGAACCCCTTCTAACTCAACAGCCTTATTTACAACACTTCGGCAATTAATATTCAGAATTTTAAGCGAGGTGTCATGTGGGATGCTTTGTCAGTTACTAATTTTGTTCTTAATGCGGTAACGGGATTTTTTAATGTCGTCCCACCCATACGTTACCCCATCAAGAATTAGTTTGTCGTACGAGAGCTTGACTTTCGCGCCTTTGGCCCTTTCGGTAGTTGATGTTTGCCATAATTGCCTCCTGATATCTCTAACTCGCCTTGAAAAGTCTTCAGATATGGATAGGTCACTGTTCTTTAGTTTATAGGCTGCCTTCAGGATAGACACCTTTTCGCGATGATCCAGGAATTTTATTATAACCGGTCGTACTTTGTTCTCAGCCTTTTGACCTAGTCTGTGGATTCTCTCAATACCATTGACTGATACGCCAAGCTTGAGCTGGAAAACTTCGTCACTTACTGCCTTTGTGAGTGTTTCGGTAGTCTCGGTGCGTAACTCAGTTAGACCGTATATTATCAGGTTATTCCTGCGTCCTCTGTTTTCCAGCTCATCTATTTTTGCTTCAAGTGTTGTAAGCTGTTTTGACAATTTCACATTATTTGCCTCAAGTTCTTTTACTGTTCCTGACAATGCGTTCATTGCAGACAGCTGTTTTTCAATGTAATCAATTCGGTCTGCCAGAGCAGACATTTTTCGCTCTATGTCTGCCTGGGATACCGTGATGGCATCAATCGACGACTGCATTTTTCCCTGGCCGGCTAACAAATCACGCAGCATTTCCTTTTCTGTAGGGCCAGGATTTGATTCTATATCGCCGCAAATTAGTAGATCTTTCGTTAAATCACTCACGCAACAAAAAAAAAAAACATCTCAGGCACAGTGGGCAAGGCAGCAACAGCAAAAAGCGGTCATCGTTACGGTAACACTTGTCAGGGAGATAAACACCAACCTGAAGTATAAAGTGGAACGGGTTTCTGAGCACGTTGTTGCCGCTGCTGCTGCAAGGCCCACTGTCGAAGCATAGTCCAGGCGCTGCTTTTATAGGAACGCTCTCAGTCACGTGGAATGATGTCACCGACGCCGGCCGATATGTCAGTGCAGTGACGAAGGGATCAGCATAAGCGTCGACGCGAGGGAACATTCCACGTGCGGCGATGTACGGCTGGAGACTGCGCAGCACCATCACGCTAGACGATCCCCCTCCAACGCAGCACCAGCTGGTATCGATGCAGCCCAGTAGGATGGTTGCCACCTGAAGTATAAAGTGGAACGGGTTTCTGAGCACGTTGTTGCCGCTGCTGCTGCAAGGCCCACTCCATAATACTGAACCATAATAAGTTGTATTTGGAGAAAATAAGAACCGAAAAAGATGTACTTATTAGCATTGATTAATTTCGTTATCACGTATCTATAATTAACAACCCTTGTGTACCATAAAGTTAATTTAGTCAAATTCAGCTATCATGCAGTTCTTTTTTTTTTCAGTCTGAATCGCATAAACGATTTGCCTGCACAAAACATGTTACAAAAAAGATATATACTTTACCTAACAACTGTCTTGTCCACCCGTTACAATATTTTATTTATTTATTCAATACTGCCAGCCACCCTTTGGCAGCCAGGGCAGGAGTGGTACAGTGCAGAGTTTGTACACAAAGTTTACACGCGACCAACACGGTCCGCGGTACACAGGGAAGCAATAATGCAGTAAGCTTACAGATTGTCACGACACACAAGCGCACGCAATCAGTAACACGGTCCACGATTCGCAAAGCGGCAGTAATTCTCGTTACAAATAGCTACATGAATATACAATAAAACCGGCAATGCTAGTCTAATGCGAAACACACAAAGTACACTACGCGCATTGACCAGGAAGCGTGAAAAAAAAAAAACACAAGCAGTGTGCGTTGTGGCATGGTAGCAAGATAACACGTGAAATACGTTAGTTCAATAGGACAGGGGAACAAGACCAGCACTTCCAATCATACACAATTTTGAATAGCCGTTGAAAAAGCATTTTGATTAGTTAAGTTAGTAACGTCGCATGGCAAAGTGTTCCATTCTGCTATCGTTCTCGGGAAAAAGGATAGACAGTGAGCGTTTGTTCTCGTGAAAGGCATTAGGATTGTTTTGTTGTGCTTGTTCCGGGTGGGGCGTGACATGTTGAATTCGAGATAAGTATTGAAGTCAAGCTTTGAATAACCATTGACTATGCTGTGTAATATTTTAAGTCGATGTAATTTACGGCGGGACACTAATGTTGGTAGGTCAGAACGCCTGCGCAGTTCTGTCACGGATACTCGCCTGCTGTATGCGTTGTGAATAAATCGCAGCGCTTTCTTCTGTACCCGTTCGAGCATCGCTGAATCCGTCAATTCGAGATAAGTATTGAAGTCAAGCTTTGAATAACCATTGACTATGCTGACCACTATATAACCACTTCCTAAACCAACGTGCTTAAGCAAAAAACGTAATGAAAAAAAGTGGCCGTATTTCAATTTCCGAACAAAAAAGAAAAGATTCCTGCATATTTAATGCTTACCAACGAGGCAAAACTTATTTCTCTGCCTTTTCACCACTCCCAGTATGACACACATTGCTGCAATCACTTCACAGCTTCATGGTATTTACATTGCACGCCTCTTCATGATGTAGGGTTGTTTTAATATAACCTTCATAATGTTTACGTACGTAATTGATTTGCATACTTTAACGCTGCATCTATTATTTATCGTTCTTTGTCTGAACATTCATCAAATATTTTTACTGGTTGTAGGGCACTGACATACAACCCCACGGGTAGGGGCACTGGAACTGCGTCAGGCAGTATAGGCTCTTACGCTGGAGTCCTGACAACATACTTTGTCCAAATGAACACAAAGCTAAAGGTGAAGTGAAATTCAGTATTGTAGTAAATGTTTCACTCTAACGTCTCAATATAAGCTACGGCTGCGTTAGTGTTGTGATGGGAAAGTATACGAAGGACATCGAGATAACAGGTTTTCGGAAATTGGTTATGCTTACTGAGACTGGTTCCGTACCTTCATAAAGGGAGCGTTGACACAAAAGTTTTGCTTCTTGCTTTTGTGGTGAAACAAGTAGCTAACGACCCAATTATCAAGGCTTGAAAGGTCGTTGGCTTGAGGGCACGATGGTTAATTATTTGAAGATGGTTTTATTACTGCCAGTTACAGTTTCGTTTTCGGAAAGCGCCAAGTGAGACGGATGTGTTTCCGCTTAAACATAACTGACTGCGTAAGCCCATAAAGCCGCGTGCAAATGAGCACCGCATTGACAACTCTTTTCAACGAGGGCTTTCTCCGAGACGTTGTAAACATGTGTGTGACCACCAAAAATGCACTGCCGAAGCAAATGCACCAGTCCTTGTACTCCCGTGCTGGTGTACCCTCTCTTTTCGTTTAAAAGGTATGCTACGGGGAGAGCACATGCAATGATCTCGGAAGCCAACACAAACTCGTGGTGCAGATGGCGGTCAGTCGCTTACGCGAAAAACAGAGGATCATTTCGCGTGCGGTGCCGTGACGCTGGCTTTAAAAATCATTTAAGATATGTTCTATGCTATATTGTTCATTGATATTTCGTTAGTGATGCGTGGGTGTGCGCGAACATATTTCCCACAAGTTGTCTCACCTTGAAATTTTTGTGTCAGTACACTTGACGTTCACTAGAGTCCTTTAGCAAGTTACGTAAATTTAGCACGAAAAATGGCAGTAAACAGTAACATGTCAATGACAGTGCGTCTTCCGGACGACAGGTTCCTCATTAACGCTGCGTCGGCGGATAAGCAACCGTGAAACCTTGCAACCAGACAGTAATTATTGAAAACGCTTTTGCGTGTTGAGGTGCTTTCTCTGGCTGAAGGTCAATGACCGGGATAGGAGGAATGGTACCGGTTGTGCGTACCATATTTCCGTAACTTCCTAAAGGACTCGAAAACCCCGGGTTCACAAACAAATCTGGTGCTTACCTAATTCCTTATTCGTTTTGTGCATTTAATGCGCTTGATAAACGAAGTAGGTGAGTATAGGTTGTGTACTCACAGATAAACTTTGTAGTTTCCTTTTAGCCTGTTACCATTTTTGTGTCAGTATACGGAAACTGGAGAAAAACGCGAGGTTTGTTTGAGAATGCGGGCCTCACGACTCTCCATCGAACGAAATCTCTTCGCGGTGCTTGTCTTAGTGCATTAATGGTGCTAATTATAATCACACGCAGCCACTGTCGCGCCTTTTGTGGCGTCCCTTACTTTTTATCGTGACTATGCCATCCGCGCTGCACGCGTGTTGCGCAATGCGACAATGCCGACTATCCTGCAACCACCGGCACGACGAACGGTTCCCACTTACCATCACACTACCAGTCTCGGAGGCGACAGTTTCACTGCAGTGTTATCTTTCTCCGCCGTGAGATGGCGCTAGCACTTCAAGCCTTTATTTTCTCGACTTGATTTCGTTGCCCGTTTGAGTGGCTATGTTGTTGTCAGTGGCAGCTTGGTCAGTTGATTCATAAATTAAACGTAAAGTGGCTGGTTGTTCAGTTCAATTATGGTATTAAACGTAACAGAGCAACCTAACGAATGAGTGGCGCCTTAGTGAAGAGCTCGCATATTTTCAACTGCGTGGCTTTTCTAAAGGGACACCAGAAGTGATACAATGAATAAATTTACATTTATGAATTATAAATTTGGAGCACTGGTGTAATTTATTTCTTTATCATCAGTTAATTCCAGGAGAAAAAAGAACAAGATAGTTGCCTGTTTCAATTCTGCACCAATATTTTCCTACGCGATGTCACGGATTTCAAATGTGTATAATCTCTGTATTTTGGTTTCATTGGCGCAGAGAAATGTCCTAAAAGTTCGTATGTTAAGTTGAAGGCCCCTCGGAGAACAACGTACTTTATTAGAAGGTACCGTGAAAATCAGTAGACGCAGTAAACAAATCTATGACGTCACGGCGTCTTGTATGGATACTTCAAGGGGGCGTCTCCACCAACATGACTTTTTTGAGGGTTTCCTGCCTGTCTAAGCTTCTGGTCACGGGCAAGCGTGATGACATCGGAATTTGGAAAGAACAACTTACTTATGCGAGAAAAACAAATATGGCAGCTTCACAACAGAGGCGCCATATGGCAGCTTCACAACACAGGCGCCACAACAGAGTCGCCACTTCGCAAAAGAGTCATAAGGGATAGCTGACTGAGTGGCATTCTTTGTCCTTTAGGCGTGTAACTCCCCAGGACCTAGCCTCATCGGTGTCCGTCCCGCTCTACAAAACAGAAACCGAAATCCAAAACCTGCACAACGAAAAACGAAAGCTTCTGTGTTTTAAGAAAAAGAAAATCTACGTTATGAGAATATCAATCAAGTCTAATCATCATCATCACTCACCTGAGTACGCCCACTTCAAAACAAAGGCCTCTCTCATGTTGCGCCGGTCAACTCGGTCCTGCGCTTGCTGCTGCCAATTCATAGGCGCGAATTTCCTAGATCACCTGCCCACCTTTTGCCCACCAGCAAAAGTTAGCCGAGATGGGAGTTTCTCCAGCACATGAGCTCACAAAACTCCCCTGCCCCAATTATTTACTCCCTGCTAGGGAGTGAACTCGGCACATCTCGTCGTAAAACCCCCCCATGCTTAATGACAGAGTTTATGAACGGCATGATCTTCTTAAACTCCCCAGAGAGTTTCAGGTCACGTGGTTACAAACTCCCTATGGTAGCTTTAAAAACCCTCTTTGGGCGTGACGTGTGTGTGTGGGGAGGGGGGGGGGCATATGTTTGGACGTCGGTGTGAAATGAAACACAGGTGCTTTGTGTGGCTAACCGCGTAAGCATCTGTCAACAGGCAACGAAATTATAAGTGCAGCGAAGAATTGCAACGACCAGTTGGTATTTACTGTAAACATTTCAATATATTTCACACCGTTAAACCACGCTCCACATCGGTCTGATTCCTCAATGAAACGTCGTGAATGCCACGCTTCAAAGGGCCGAGTAACAAACAACTTCGAAGAATAAATTAATGGTAGCAAAAGTAAGCTGTTACGATCGTCAGCGCTGCTCCTGGAGTTTCGCCATCAGAAACGTCAAAGTGGTCTGAAGTAGGCTTCGCTCGACTACGGCAGGCTGGCCGGCAACCGGTCTGAGAGTTGCGCCGGCGACGCGCTCACCCCGTCTCCGCCGATGCTGAGTTCTCGGAGTGTTACCGGTATTTCACCGGCTGCAACATCTAAGCGGTAAGAAGGCCTTGCTATGCCGTCGTTATTTTATGCGCATGTGTAAACCACATGCGTGTAAAAGAGTGGTTCACACTATCGTCGCTTGGCTTATAGATGGCGCTGACTGTCACTCCTACTTCCAAATTCACATATAAACCGACGGTGGTTGTGACGACGGTGGTTGTGACGCCTCAACAGCGTCACAACCACCGTCGACCGTCGATTCCCGGAACAGGGCAAGGCGTAGTCGCAGTGACCGGACGCCTTCACTGCTTACGCCTTTAGCGCGCATCCGGGCAGGTCACTACGGAGTGGGTGGGTAGACCTTAGAAACCTTAATTGGAGGGGAGATGCGTGTTTCCCTTCGAACGCCAGGCTTTGAAACTCACGGCTGCCGTCGCTGCTGAGGCGAATTCGCTTGGAAATTCTCTCTCCCACTTTCTGTCTCTCTCTGCCTAACTAGGGCAGGATGTCTCGCGCGGAAGTTGGGTCAGGGTCTTGGCGCAAGAGGACGGCCCGTTTCCCTCCTGCCGCTAATTTGCAGCGGCAAGTTGCAGAGCGCGTTTAACTTCCGCTTCCGCTACGTGTGCGCGCGTGCTGCTTTGCTCCACCGTGTTATAAACGGGTTCGGCTATATAGGTGCGACGTGGGCAGTTGGACACCTTAAATAAGTTCGGTTACGTGTGTTGTGCCGAATATGAATTCAGTTTGCCCAGAAGCGCATACTATAGTGGGCGGTATTGTGTTCAATTCAATCACATGGTGTGTAGTGACAATATTTGTTCATAATACGTACTGTAAATATTTTTTCGTAATGCGTGGTGACATTATTTGTTCATAAATCTGTGCTGTAATTGATGCTGCTGCTTAATCGACTTACGTGGACTATATAGCGGGCCACCACGGCCAGTAACCGCTGCGTTAGTGTTGAACATTTCAATCTATACAGCATTTAAACTTCTGAAAACAACGCTATAGGACGGGACACGGACAGAAGCGACCAGAGCGTGTGCCGACTAACAACGAGCTTATTTCGCCGTAGCGGAATATAAACTCGAAATATACAACAGTGCCTCACTATTCTTGCTTCTTTTTTTTTTCTCCCTTCCTCTGCTTTCGGAAGTTTCGTGAGTTCCAACAAGCCAGCATTAATAACTTTTATATCTGACACGTTTGGATCAACTTATTAGAACGTGATAAAAACGCGAAAAACTTCGTCTTGATATTCATTTTCTTTCTTCGTTGGATTTGTGAGCTCCTTATTACGCTTTCGTGGTGGCAACTTATACAATGTATACGTACTGATCACAGCACCACAGCAAATGTGTTCTTTTTTTAGTGTGCTGCACTTAAGGGGGCCGGGATGTCGCTGTCGTGTGCTGTAGTCGTCGCTTGGTACGAAGCAGGTAGGACGACATATAGCATAGCGACCTGTTGCGCATTGAGCTTGCAGCCCCGCCGCGGTGGTCTAGTGGCTAAGGTACTCGGCAAATGACCCGCACGTCGCGGGTTCAAATCCCGGCTGCGGCGGCTGCATTTCCGATGGAGGCGGAAATGTTGTAGGCCCATGTGCTCAGATTTGGGCACACGTTAAAGAACCCCAGGTGATCGAAATTTCCGGAGCCTTCCACTATGGCGTCTCTCATAATCATATGGTGGTTTTGGGACGTTAAACCCCACAAATCAATCAATCACATTGAGCTTGCACTCGCACCAAAGAGAAGCCTTCTTCCTCGCATTCTTCGAGAAGCCTGACTACATGAAATGCGGTCCCTACTACTATGGCCAGGGAGACGCGACATTACAAACCACGGGTTAAAAAATTAAATAGGGAGCAAAAGAAAAATATAAAGAGAGAGAAAGAGGAAGAATCGGAAGAAAATAAATAGAAATAAAGACGACAAAGACACAGAGAAGACTATGAAATTCAACAAGTAACAGAGAAAACTAAAAGGAAACGAAGAAGGCTGCCCAGATTTGATCTTCTTGCAGGCTTGGCACCATTAGTGCATAGCTGCGTTAGTTTTTCTTGTTTTTTTGTTTTGTTTTTACTCGATGGAGTGCGGGGTGTCTAAGGGGGACCTGCGATCCTAATGAGCTTGACAGTGCAACATTTGAGGAGAAACGTCGTGCGAGATGTTGCAACGGCACATGCGAAGGTTAATGAACCTAATATGCGTGTGAAGCGATTGCCCTTCTGGGGAGGGGGAGAGGAAGCATCAATTTGTAGCACCACCCTTCTCCCTATCATGACAATTTACAAGGCTGAATTAGCCTCCTCCCCCACACAAGTCGCAGCATCATCCCCACTCCCTTTGTATTAGATGTTTTTTTAGTCAGCTCGGTATTCCGGTAGCGCAAATCCGTGGTGTGACGTATTACCCGATAGCGTGTCCCGTTGCTGCCATCCCGTCGAGTGGCGCCATCTATGAAGCATAGACGTTAACTAGCATACACGTAATCTACGACCTCCGAGAATCCAGCAGTGGCGCTCATCGATCCGACAGAATAAATTATTTGAGTAATTCCCTCGAATACAGTCCCATAAAGACACAAGCACATTGCTGCCGAAGCTTAAGGACAGGAATCTCAAGCAAACCAAAGCATCCATTCGAATTTAGCCAGCTAAAGAGCGCACGACAGCATATTAATCAATTATTTTGGGGTGGGTGGCAGCCGCTTTCAGCAACGAGGCCATGTTTTTCGGGCAAGTGCATGCACAGTTAGCACCCACTATTTTTGTACACACAAAGTATTTTGCCTATAGCGCTGTGCCGGACAGACTAAAAGCCTCTATTATGTCAATGTAGAAGACTGGGCGAGATAGGACAGGGCGAAAGATCGTTGAGGTCCTTTTTGATATGTAAGTTTGGTGACGACGTACGTGTGGCGAGTAGACCTGCATAAACTCGCGATAGGCTATCTAACTGCCAACCTCTAGTCATAACCACGTGTCTTTGCCTTTCCATTATTTGTGTGTTGCTCTGAAAATAAACTTCAGGTGTTGCTTTGCGCCTGCCCGTGCTCATTTCCTTCTTTTCCTTTTTTCCCCCTCAAAATACCATCCACAGTACAGGGCCGACTTTGCGCCTCCCCCTCTTAGGTGACTAAGAAGGGTGGCCGCTCCCCTACCCCCTGGCCCCCTCCCCCACGTGCTTGTCTCAATCGCGGTGTGATAGTGTTCTTACACCATAGTCTGACCAACCACACTGACCAACCACTGACACTGACGGAATAACGGTGCTTTAGCAAAGCGAGGCAGAATCTTTTTTTTTTTTTTGGGGGGGGGGGGGGGGGGTCAACTGGTGGTGGTATATGTGGTGGTGGTATATATCGTCACGTGTGATGTTTCTTCCCACTCGGATGTTCGAATGAGCCTTTACGCTTTCTAGAACACGGAACCATGCGGTGACGTTGCGGCGGAAAGTGTGAGCGAAACAAACGAAACAGTTAACGAAGGAAGCAAGCCCTTTTAGAACATAAGTGTTTCCATGCATGCGCGTTCGAAAACATGTTCGGGCTGTTCCGACATCGAAGCCTTCGCGCTTGTCGATTTGCTATCTAAACTCGGGAATTCCGCAACTCTCAACCAGTGCTGTGCTCATCTCGCCAATTTGCACTAGTCGCCGAAAAAAACCTTCATGGTGCCGCTCCTCTCTCTCTCTCTCTCTCTCTCTCCTCTTTGTATGTGTGTGGAAGCCTATCTCCTCTAGGCGCTGCGCCGTGCTCCCCACCGGGCTGTTCAAATTAGGCTCCTTCTTCTAACCACAACCACCTAAACGACCACCACCTTTTCGACCCTGACAATCTCCCCCGAGAAACCTCACTTTCAAACTTCCTCTCTCACTCTCTGTCATCCCGTGTTGTTTCACTGGTTGCCCCTTTCGAGAACGTCCAGCTGTGGAGGGGCCTCTCCAATAATCAAGCCTTGTTTTGTCACTGTCGGTGCGTGCGTTACGCCGCGCGCCTTGTGAGAGCCGGACGAACACTAAGGAATAGCGGCGTTGGTGGTGTTCATTTTTGCTGGATGACGACATTTACGCTCGGATGACGCCCGCTTGAAAGCAAGCTTGCGCGCGTGTGTGTTTGTGCACGTGTCCTTCAAAACACCCAAGGAGCAAAAGCAACAACTCCAGCAGACGCCTTTTGCAACAGCGGTAAGCATGTTTAGAATTCATCGACGTTTAGAATTCATCGTATAGAACCGAAGTTGGGCATTGAGGCACGGGCACAACAGAAAGTTCGTACCTCTTGTGTTCGCGAGCTTGATTGCTTACCTGAAGGTCTCGCGATCAAATGTGCCGACAGGCGGCGGCTGCGTTTCGACAGATGCAAAGTGCTATAGAGGCCCGTGTACTTATATTTAATTGCAAGTTAATGAATACTCTGGGTGATCGGAATCGCCGGAGCCCCCCACTACGACGTGCTTCATAACTCTATGATGGTCTCGCCACGTAAAACTTCAACAGTTATTACTATCATACATTGGCGTCTGCACCTCTTCTTTTTTTTTCTATCGTGCACTGTGTGGTTGGTTGCGTTTTGACGTCATGGTTGCTGTTCACACTTCACGAGATGAGTGGCGGCTATCTACGCTAAAGTCTTCATTCTAAGAGGTGTATGAGGATAAAGAGGTTGTCAAGGTCATGTTACCGCAGAATTACCCTACGTCGCTTATGATTGCACGCGCTTTTCTTATCAAACGCAACCATGTGCCCTTTCTGCAGCCACCAGCCCTTATCGGTTGAACATGCAGCGTGAAAGCCTGAAGAAGCAAAAAGTTGCTGCGCTATTTTATCGGCGATACTTTGGTGACGGTGAGGCCTCTCTGGTCTGACCGTTATAATGTTGCAACTGCGGCACAGATATGTACGGCACGAACAGTTTTGGGAGTCAGTCTCATTTCAGGCGCAAATTGTTGATTTATATGGGGGGTTTAACGTGCCAAAACCACGATATGATACTAAGAGACGTCGTAGTGGAGGGCTCCGAAAATTTCGACAACCTGGGGCTCTTTAACGTGCACCCAAATCGGCGCGTATTGTCAGACATCATATAGATGTCTTATTGATTTAGAACTGTAGCGTTTTTTATATGACAACCCCGCAGTCTCGCAGACGAGGCCCCGTCTTTTTTTTTTTTTTTTCACAGCTTCTCTAGTATACAAGCCTAATACGATCCGCAGTGCTCCGTTTAATATTCTGTCGTCTTCCTGGAATGTGGAGCTAATAGACAATCCTTCATGCATCCCATTTCCCTCTTCTGTACCTCGGAATTTGCGCTGTGATGTAAATATCTATGCCATTCTCACATGCACACGTAGCGGCAGCTTTTTGTTAGATATGTGATGAGAACACGTGATAGTATCGATTTCTCGTGGTTCTAGTAAGAGGCGTACTTTTTGTTCCACACGTACGAACACGTGACAGCCAAATTAGGTGACAAGGTTTTGAAAAAAAAACGAACGACAAAAAAAAAAAACAATGATATCCCGTTAGTATGACCCAAGAGTCCCTAATTTCGTAGTCTTGCGTTATACGAATCTTCAAAGGTGTAAACTTTCCAGACTAGTCAGCCACGTGTGGTTCCTTCGACGGTCTCCTGCAACAGTGTAGCGCATTTGGCGTACTGCTGGCGCAAGTATTAGGATCGAGCCTTTGGGTACAACATGGTGAAGAAAGTAATGTTAATTTATCAACGAAATGCAGAGAAGAATGAGCCATGGGCCCACGACTGGCCATATCATCGAGAATGTTCTTTTTTTCATATTGCAATAGTTGGAAGCGTAAACCAACGGAACACAAGAGAAGAGACAAACAAGTGCAGACTGAAACTCAGTTTATTCAGAGAAGAAATTATATACCAGAAAGATGAGGAAGGGAAAAAACTGGGGAGAAGGTTCCACCATGATCAGGTGTCGTCCAGAAACGAGATTTCACAATCTAACAGTGAAATCTGTTGTTGTTTTTTTCTGGAGGGGGGGGGGGTTCTGTTTCGTCACGAGATTGCACAAAGCTAATTGGCCCTCATCGCCCATTCTCTGCTTGTTACTTCTCCACCCTTGTTCTCCTTTATTTCTTTATTTCCTTTGTGTTGACCATAACGTGTAAGCCATCGGCAGCGTTGACTGTACGCGCTCTCTGTAAACCAACGCCCGCTAAAAGCCCGACGAAGGGTTTCGAATCGAAGACGATTGTGCCTTTTTTTTTTTCCTTTGAGGAGCCTGCTGTTTGGGGACAGGAAAGGCGCTTAGGTTTGCGAGCCACGAGGGAGCACGGCTGTTCCCTTTGAACGTGCGCCGCGTGACCGAAATGATCTTAACACTTTTCCGCCATGTACTCCTCCCCGTGCCTTCCTTTTACCAAAAACGGCAGAGCACAAATCGCGAAGAAGTGAAGGGGAGATGAAAGGATAAGCGCTTCCCTCTTCTCCAAGGGTGGGAAACTTGTTGGGGACAGTGTTTAAAGCCGGTCGCTTCGTGAGGCCACCTGACGTGCCGACGGCTGTGGCAGCCGGAAGTTTACCCCTCCCCCTTTCCCCACCCTATAGACAAATCGTTAGCTAAGGATGTGAGGGCAGAGTCACGCACACTTCCCATGTTGTGTGCAGTACGGCGCAAGCTATGAGCGTTCCAGTGTTTTATACCTAACCACATGTATGTTCATAGGTGGATCGATGCGCGAGCGATGCCATGGGCTTTTGTGACACCGTTAAAAGAGCAACATAACAGTTAAACGGCGACAAGAGGAAATAGGAAGATGCAGCCGTGCAAACTTCTTAACTTGCCGTCATAATTGTGCAATTAGAGACGAATTTGAAGGCATAATCACGAAGCGCTTTGATTCAAAACTTACACTGTGTTGGCCCCGCATCTGCACCAAACATAGTTCATTCATTGCACTAGAGCTGTTGACTGGTCACGCACGGTGCCGAGCATGGTCCGCCAGCTTGAAGATCTGCATGCACGCTCGATCGGCGCTGCTGTCCTTGCACCGGCCTGCTTCCGCTTCGTTAAAATACCTATAATACCAAGTAAATAAATGAACTGAATAACGTAGTGACGTTTCACACGTGCGCCAAGAAACAAGCAAACAAAAAACTAACAGTGAAATTCAACCACATTGTCAGTGGCAAGAATCTTTTGAACTGCTTTAGAATAGTGGATCTCCATGTCTGTCTCAGTGGTACAGTGACTACGGGGCTCGGCCACGTATACCCAAATTTATTGGGTTCGATAAAGACAGAGGAACTCGCGTTTCGATGGAGAATAGCTGATATAGGCCCTAGTATACTTTGCATTGTTAGTGCACTTTGAGGAATTACGAATGGTTGGAATTTCTGGACCTCACCCATTTACAGCATGCCGTATAATCAAATTGTAGTTTTCGACCCGCGAAACCCCAGGCATTATTCATCTGAGTTTCTACGTGATCACGCATTGTCCTCCTTGCTTGCAAGAAAGAGAGTTGGGCACGCGCATATGTACGAAATTTTAAAAGCGATATTTCCCCTTCTCATTGTTATTATTATCTTCCCCTCTTACGTTGAGGGGGGAGGGGAAGGTAGCGTGGTTAGGTTGCATTCATCTTATGCTATTTATATAACTATACGTAACACCCGCGCGTGCTGGCTTGCAGCCGTTGCCTTGGTGAGTACAGTCCTGTCAACAAGCTCTTTTCGGGGTTGACACAGACAGTGGGGTGTGTCCGTCTGACAGCACAGATGCGGCTGGTGCGTGCCGAGTGCCAAAAGGGAGGAACCCTCTGTCAGAGCGTTTTTCCTCTTCGTACGAGGGTTTCTTCGTTGCTCCAGTCTTGACGGGGGCTACAGCTGTGGCCGCGCCTGACCTTTTCTCCCGCGTAAAAGTGAGCGAGAGAGAGAGAGAGAGAGAGTGTGTGTGTGGGGTGTGTGTGTATGTGTGTTTGTGTGTGTGTGTGTGTGTGTGTGTGTGTGTGTGTGTGTGTGTGTGTGTGTGTGTGTGTGTGTGTGGTGTGTGTGTGTGTGTGTGTTTGGTGTCACATCTCGTCTCGCCTTCGTCTCGAGTGTGGGTGTAGCTATGCGCACACAACCCGTGGACGTCGCGTGCCACGTTCGCGCACTTTGTGTGCGGAAGGTTCAAAAGGGAAGGAAATGCAGGAAGGGGTAGATAAGGCTACGCCCTACACAAACGTGCCTATTTTGGCTCGTTTGAGGAGGAGGCCGGAAGGATTACAGGAAACTCGGAAAACACAAACACAACGATAAGCCTTTTTCGTGTAATCAGTATACAATATTTGTATATGTTGTGTCAGGAACCTGGCTGAGTTTGATAACGCGGTCCCAACTATCGTATGCATGCGACTTTTCTAATTAAAAACACAAGAGTATTTCCCAAATGAAAGAAAGGGAATTGAGAGCCCTTTAAAAAATCAATCAATGAATGCTTATTTTAAAGCTATATATCTTCCCCCCCCCCCCCCCCCCCGTTATGGAGGCGGAAATGTTATAGGCCCATGTGTGCAGATTTGGGCGCACGTTAAAGAACCCCAGGTGGTCGAAATTTCCGCAGCCCTCCACTACGGCGTCTCTCATAATCATATAGTGGTTTTGGGACGTTAAACCCAACATATCATAACTATAAATATCTTGGGTTATGGTTCACGCCCGACCTCCGGTGGAACACTCATATTGATAATGTATGCTCCAGGGCTACCAAGGCATTGTATAGCCTTAGACGTAACCTTTATACCGCCCCATCTGATATAAAGTGTCTTGCTTACAAAACTCTTGTCAGGCCTATTATCGAATATTCTAAAATTGTCTGGGACCCTTACACAAAGACAAACTGCAATAAAATAATAAAGATACAGCGACTTGGTGCGAGATTTATTTTTAATAAATATCGCCGACATCATTCTCCTACTGAACTCTGTAAAAAAGCTGGACTGGATAGTCCTGAACTTAGGACGAGGATTGAGCGTCTGAAATTCCTCTTCCAGTTAATTCATAATCATTTTAAACTAAACTATTCAGATTACTTCCAGGTCAACACACAAGAACACTCCAGACATCGCCATAATATGTATATACCACCCCTAGTCCCACGTAACGATTGCTTTAAGTTCAGTTACTTTCCACGTGCTATTGAAGATTGGAATATGCTGCCAGAGTCTATAATTGGTTGTTCCTCGCTTACATCATTTGAACAGAATCTAAAACGTTTATTTTCCAAATAACAGTGACATATGTGTTTTTTTTTTTTTGGCGTGTGTGTGTACTTTTTGTTGGTTGCATGATTCTGCAGTAGTTGTCTTTCAAATCTTCAGCGCGGTGCAAAAGTGCCGCCTCAAATGCATCATGTGCTGTTCTGCGCGTATGTATTGCATTGCATGTGTGTTCCATTTATATATGTTATGTATAACTTCGAGTTGCTGGTCACAATAATACCGAGAAATTATCTCGAGACCTGTACGGTACATCTTTTTTGCAAATAATTGTTTGTACTTCCACCCTGTAACGGCCCACTTCTGGGCTAACAGTATAAATAAATGAAATGAAATGAAATATCAATCAATCCATCAATCCCCCTCCCCTCTTTTTTAATGGAGAAGTGGTGCACTGTGAACTCCCTCGAAAGCGAATGACGACGCAATGATTGACAGTCGCCAAGCTGAGATAGGAACGGCCATAAATCTTTGTACGCCATGCATGGTGCTTTTATCTTGTCGCTAGAGGGCGCACGTGGGGTGCGGAGGTGACACGGAAGAGATATCCCTCCGAGTGGAGCCGGTGGTGTGGCCTATGAGACATTCAAGGCCGAACCATGTGTTTTTGTTTTACGGAGTACAGCGCATAGAGCAATTAGCGCAAGTTGGTGTATATGCGCGAACACCCAAGGGCACAGGAAAGGCGCCTGTGTGTGCTCCGTGTGCGGGGTTCTTGTGTGATTGCGCTGTGGTACAAGATGCTTTCATTACTTTTGTTTTTTCTTTATGTGGGGCTTCTACACCACTAGACAATGCTGTTTTGTTCCTCTCTAATGTAGATGCTACTTCGGGGCTCGTTGAGAAGGAAATAGGTGTTGTAGTCGGTAAACTGCAGACATAGGCATGCGTGCGCAAGAATTCCCCTTCAGGGGGCGGAAGGTTCAGTGGGGGAGGGGAGGGAGTAGAGTTACTGTATGTGCCTTCATGTAACAGAATTGTGCTTTTGTTTTCTGGGTGCCGCTCACTCCGCCTGCTGGAGTTCAGCACCCCTATTCGAGCCATCACTGGGTCATAGATAGATGGTTCATTGGCACTGCGGAGAAGCCAACACTACGCAGACAACGCCAAATGCTTCGCAGATTCCGGGCAGATCAGGCGTGGTTGACATAGGATGATCTTATTCTCGACGTGTTTTTTCGGTACTGAAGCCATGTTGCCTGTTGGTCACGAGAAATGTGGTACCAAGTGAATTTTGTGTTGAATTGCACGACGTACAGCCGATGTGGTTGGATGCGGGTGCAGCAGGGGTTGGAATTGAAATATTAGTGTCAAGTGAGGAATAAATAAACGCTTGGATTTTTTTTTTCAAAGTAACCATGGCACTGAAAAACTTGCTTTATTTATATGATACACAGATGCAGTGAATACGCTATACATGCAGCGTTGGTCAGCGTCTGTCGGCTGCATACGACCAACTTGCTCCGACGGGTAAAACGCAAGAAATAAAGGGCGAAGTTAAACAAGGACTATTCAAATCGGCCAGGTGTTGTATAGCTAGTGTGTGAATTTGTTTCAGCTTCAAAAACTTAAACGAAAAGAATGTTGGGCGTGACACTGCTGTTGAACAATCATTTACATTAGATGTCGTGAGCCGCAATTGTAATAAGAGCGAAATACGAGAGCCGTGCCTAACACGGGCGTCACACGGCTACGGTCGATCGCTATCCAGCTCGATTCAGTTGAAAACTATAAAATCGTAGCTGGCTTCCTCACACAGTTAATCAATGACACCAACGAGACGAAAAAAATTCCATCCCTAACTGGCCCGATTGTGCAACTGGCTTGATCGTGACCAAAAGTGAAAACGAAAGCAATTTCATATCTATAAATGAGAAAGGAAAACTGCGGAAAAGAAGATGAAGCTAATGTGTCACCAACTATAAACATATACTGCTTCAACGGACCGACGCACTTTGTTTCATGATTACATACCAAGAACGTAAGCATTGAATCAACGCTTCTAGGCGTCACCAGAGCAAAGGTGTTGTGCCCGTATACCTTCATAAAAATAGAAAGGAACCCAAAAATAAGTAAATAAAGCAACGCTAGTGCTGCTCCTGCGAGGGTGGTGAGTGGCTTTCCCGCAAGGCATTTGAACCGAAGATGGCGTACTATGGCGCAACTCCGCTACATAAAGGTAGAATATACAGTAACTCTAAGGGGGGTGGGGGGTGCAGGTGCCCCCTTTTCTATTAAGTCAATCTATGGGGCAGTCTATATGTCTGCTCATGCGATTGATGTGCCAGGAACCTGATTACTATTGAAAACGTGGTTATAACTATCGTATACACGCGATTTTTCTTATTGAGCGTGTAAGGATTAATAATGAATCGAAGAATGAGAATTTGTGGCTTGTATCTCTTTGATAGGTGCTACCTTACTGAGAACTAACAGGCTATAACAGTCTATACCAGAAGGAGGGCTTGTTCTGGCAGGCTTGAGGCCTTCTGGTAGTATGCGAGGGATGATTAATTCGCTGCTAGCTTGTAAAAAGCTAATGCACTTGACGGTGCCAGCAGACAATAAAAGTGTTCCCCACTATAGTCATCACGGCTACAAGCGGTGCTGACTAACACTCCTGTGTTTAAAGGCACAGATATACCTGATAAAGTACACGAGATGATAATTGCAGCCGTAGCTAAGCTGGTGCAGAGTATAGGGTGTGTTATACGAATGTTTCAGGTTCGGTATTCGCCGGTGACAAGCTGCCCTTTCGTTCACATCCTGCTGCCGTTAAAACTTCCAGGGCCTCTGCAGGTCTCCCAAAATCTTGCGCGGTCTCTCGATTAACGAAACATACAAGGCTTTCACCCTTACGCAATAAGCACGCCAAAGAGAATGTAGAATTCTCTGTTTGTAGTCAGGGAATCCACACATTTTGATAGTTGCCACGCCACAAGGCACGTTCGTGCAACATTCTCGTGTTTCGAGATTTCGATTTTTTGGGCACATATGCAGCCGCATTACTGTGAGCGCTCAATGGCGACCGAAAGATGTTCGTGGTGTATGCCAAATATTTGGAGCATGCTACTGAATAACTTAAGTCAGAATTATGATTCCATAAGCACTCATGATGTTTTAGAAATTTATGATTCAGTCAGTCTTTTGTCAGGCTAAACTTTGTTCAGCACGTCCCGCTTTGTACGTTCAGCTTTGTGTTTAGTTTACATCATCAGGCATCTCGGAAGAGCATGAGTCGCAGATAAACCCATTTCGGTGAAAAAAAGTCTTGCGGGACATAAAAACTGTATTTATTGCTTACTTGCTAGATCACAGTACACTCTTTAATTTCCATGTTGCTTCGTAGAGAATTCATGCGTTCTAAATATCTTAGTTGTGGCAAATGTGTAAGGCGTTTCACTGGCCATGCAGTCATTGAAAAGATACGTCGGCTCAAACCAACCAAACGAGCAGATATCGGTGCCAGATCAATGCCGCGGTGACGTGCCCATAGTTTCAGTGCCTTGCTGTATAGAAACGTTAGCGCGCACCACAAATGACATCGATTAGTTTGAAAGACTCGTTTAATAATAACCATCGTAAGAAACACCCATGTACGTATATTTGGGCGTACTTCGTCGTTGAACTCATAACTCGGTGTCCCTGAATACGCTAAATAACTTTAATCAGAATTAACTTCCTTTCAACATCGCATAAACCCAAGATTGATTAAGTTTCAGGAGAACAAGATTGGCTTGCAATTGATGTAAATCTCATTAAACGATAGTTGATACATTTTTCCCAAAACAGTACAGAACCTACTTTGGTTGCAACCAGTGAAATAGAATGCGTGCATAGTGCACAAACATGATAGTGGCTCTTTCGACATGACTTCACTATATCGGCTCATCAACTTCCAACTTAAAAATTCACACACAGCTGGTACGCTCGTACATTGAGCCGCAGTACAGGAGCAGTTAGATGGGGGGGGGGGGGGGGTACTTCATATTAAACCAGACCCGGCTGGATTACCGCCAGTGCATTCGTCTGGGGGAAGCAGGAGCCTAGGCACGATCAAGTTGCATCTCATTTTTTTTTTTTTCGTTGAGTCTTTTGAGTGAGTCCAGGACGAATTCGACTCCGGTCCTGGCAACCGCGACTGGCGGCGCACCGCGCGCTCCCTTTGGTGGTGGGACGGGCGCTCCTCCCTTGACGTCTTCTCGTCTTGTTGACGACGTCCCTTGGCGGCGCCGTCCGTCCGAGTCGGCACTGGAAACCAGCAGCGCCAGAAAGCTGATCCAGTCGTAGCGGCAACTTGTTTTCTCACCATCTCTCTCTCTCGCTCACTTTTTTCTTTAATTTTTCGCTTCCTCCCGTCGCCCCTCTGCCAGCTTCCGTAGGCGGCCTGTTGCATCAGGTCCCGCGTCGGAGAGGGCCAGGCCTCGGTGCGCGTTGGGAGGTGCCGGCTCAGGATGGGACCTCCCCCGAACGGAGAGCAGAAAGGGGCCGCCTGCCTTCGGCAAACCGCTCGCGCCCGGTTTGCCGAAACACGCGAGTGCGCGTTATGTACCGCCGCGGGTTGCCGTTACTCGACGCCAGGGGGCGGCCCGCTTCTTTGAGAGGTTTTGGAGAGGGTTTTCTCTGTGGCCGTTTAGAATGCAATGTCGACTATCCCTCGGCGACCGTGACTTTTCTTCGAGGTTGACAGGGGCGGCGCGCGAATTTCCGACTTTTTCGGGGCGCGAATGTTGAAGGCGATCTCGAAGTTCCCTATACGAGAGCACCGTCATCGGCTGCATGAGCGAACTAAAAGGACCCTTCGTCACGTGTCTCTTCTGTCTGCGCTGGAAGCGAGGAGTTGGCGAGACACAGTAAGTCCATACCGTTGTTCAACCATCGCTCGTGGACCGCCTGCAAAGATGGGGAGGGGAGATGCGCGATCATACGCGTGCACTGCTAATTCCAATCGCATATGTCACGAAAGGTTCTTTTTTTTTTTTGCTTTTTTGTTCAAATAACCAGCGATGAAAGAATTCAAGTATGAGTTTATGTGGGTTTTCGAACAATCCTAAAAGGTGCATAGATCTCTAGGTCTCTGTCGTTACTGTCGGGTCGATTTAAAAACTTTTATGAGTAGGCCAGCACTGAAACTCATGCAACACGTGGTGTTGATGCGATCTGTTTGCTCTTGATAAGCGGCACCTCTGAGCGCGGAATGTGCCGTGCTCGATTCACTGTTACATGTGTTGTGCTGCGCACATGCGCATGTTCACTCAGAGCATTTTTGTGAGCTGAATTTCTCATTGAATCAGTCAACAAAGTAACGTCGTTAATGTCTGCATGCATCAATCAGGTTTCGTATGAAAAGGAATTATGGGACTGACGTAATATGCACCATGAAATTTTCGGTGGTTTCGTTTTTCATCTGATCAAACACATGCTAACCGATGAAGTCACAACTTCGAAGAACATGGTTTTTATGAATTACTGGCAATTGTATGCTTCGGCTTCCGTTATTTCAGCCGATATTGCACTCCATGGTTCTGATTGCACCGGGCAATTATGTAGAGTATCAGAATGCAATAGAAGCTGCACACAGAAACTGTAACGAAAGTATAGCTATGAGCTTGTTTATATACTCAAAATACTCATTGCTGTTGTGATACGACTCTCCCATGCACCGCACAACGCACCCGAAGGTCATTTCGTTCGTCATCGAAATATAAGGAAGAGATGAGATAAAAGAGGTTTCAATCATGGGCATGCACACAGGGTGAAGCTTTCCACCGTTAAGTGGACTACAGAGCGATTGTTTATCAGCGTGACGTGTGAACGGCAGTGGTGGGGTTTTATTGATACATATCGATCGCTAACGACTATAGCGAACAGGTCACCTGCATTAGAAAGGCCACTTTGCGCGAGGCAGGGCCGTGGTTAGAGGGAGGGGGGCAGTCAATGCGGTTTTGATACCCTCAATATTTTTTATGCGTTAACTTTTTGGGTTGTACTATATATATTCACACGCCTTCACGTCGACCACCAGTTGCCAAAGTTATAACAGTTCTACACCTAAAGACCGCCGAAAAAAATTTACTAGGTGTGGCCTCGGTGTGGGGACTGTAACAATTAACAACGTAGTATCCCGGCTTAACAGTGCATGGTCACTGGCTGGCGAATTGCTAAGCGGTCCTTATCTCTTTAGATGTGTTTTCGTTAGAAAAAACTATAGTGCATATATTTGTTAAAGAAAGGCGTGGCGTCGTCGCTACTGTGTACGAAATCCCAGCTGGGCCCGTCGCTTCGCAATGATACGTGTATACAGGGTGTCCCACATAACTTGAGCTAAGAATTCGAAAATGAAAGACACTCCAGTTGCGAATTGAACCAAATGCATACCACTCGAACTAGCCTGTAGGTACTCAGGCATTTTTTTTAATTTCTCCCCATACTAATAAATAATGATTCTTGATTACCATTTTTAATTGTGGGCTTAAAACCCAAAATATGAACACTGAGATGTAGAGCACTTTCAGAAACCACCGACTAAATTGTTTCTTGTACAATACGTCTGGCGCTGTTACTTTTTGTACGTTGTAAAAAAATCCCACGAAATTGAAAAAAAAAAGTCGTGGGACGAACCGCGAGTGCACTGCTATATAGTGGAGCTATATATATAGGCTCGTTAAAACGCGGAAAAAATGACAGTGCTAGACGTATCGTGCAGGAACTAATTCAGTCGGTGGTTTCTGAAAATGCTCTATATCTCAGTGTTTATATTTTGGGTTTAAAGCCCATATTTAAAAAATAGGTAATAAAGAATCATTAATTATTAGAATGGGGAGAAATAATAAAATATAACCTGGGTGCCTACATGTTAGTGCAAGTGGTATGCACTTGGTTTAATTCGCCTCCTAAGTGCCTCTCACTTTCAATTTCCTGGCTCAAGTTATGTGGGATACTCTGTATATCAGAAACATCGCTTGGGAATCACGCACTCAAATAATTTCAGGTTCACGAGTGTTGATTGATCTTGGTCGACTACCTTCTTTAATACGGTCATTCTTAGTAGAGGAAGCTTTAAATAAGGACCCCAGGTGTTTAAAAGTAAACCAGAGTCCTAGCAGAGTGCTTTGTTTCGCCACGCGTAACGCCCAAAGCAACAACGATAATAATAATAATAATAATAATAATAATAATAATAATAATAATAATAATAATAATAATATATTACTACAAGACATGCCGTAGTGGAAGTATCTGGTTCATTTAGACCACCTGGGATTCTTACTGGAAATTATCTCCATATTAACATGAAAAATACTACTGCGCAACATCTGTTCATAAATTATGAGAAATTGGGGAGATTCACGAAAAGTTCACTATATTGTTTCTGAAGAAGTGTCCCTATCCCTTCACGCGGCTGGTTAGCATCTTTCACCCTACCCCTTTCTTCCTTCCTTTCTTTTTTTCTTTCTTTCCTAGGATTTCTTATTATTTCTTGTGACGCCAATTTGTTATAATGCAATGAGCCCCCAGGCCGATTACACCTGGACAAACGAGGTTATAAGGGCTGGTTATACTGCATTTAAACAAGTTGGTAGTTTGATCCAACGCAATACAAAGCAGGCGACCGCACTCGGCAACGCACACAGCGCCAACAATGCACAGCGCTGTGTGTGTAAAATTCGTTTTTTTTTTCTCCTGATTCGGTCCAGACCACTTATGATGAGTTGTGCAATTCACTGCCTTAGAATCTACGTTTAGCAGCTTCTACTGAATAAGTGATCCTATTTCGCAGGGACACTTGGCGGAAGAAACACTTGAGCTGCTTCAGATGTGCTACATTTTCAGGATGACCAAAGAAGCTCACTTTGGTACGCGAAGAAACTTTGCGAACTCGAAAATGTGCAGTCCGAACCACCTTTGCGTAATGGATTGTGGTGGTTATATAAGAGGGAAAAGAAGAGAAAAGTGAGCCCCGTAACTGTCTGCATCAGCGTGCGGCACCTCAACAGTAGCTCACAAGGGATGGTGGTGAGGTGGGATGAAAACGATAAGGTTAAAGGTAGAGAGATAGATAGATGATAGATAGATAGATAGATAGATAGATAGATAGATAGATAGATAGATAGATAGATAGATAGAGAGAGAGAGGGAGGGAGAGAGAGAAAGAGAGAGAGAGAGAGAGAGAGGAGAGAGAGAGAGAGAGAGAGAGAGAAGAGAGAGAGAGAGAGAGAGAGAGGAGAGAGAGAGAGAGAGAGAGAGAGAGAGGAGAGAGAGAGAGAGAGAGATGCTCAGGACAGCGAGCGCGAGAGCAGTTGGCTTTGCTCTGTGGTGTTGCAGCGGTTGAGGGGTGTGACGTAGTGGGCCCAGGAGCGTGCGCGTCTTAACTGACATGCACACCTGCTTTGCATGAGCGCAACTTTGATTAGTCCTTGCTCACCCGAGCATCCGCCAGGCTTTGTGCGCTTGCGACGACTTTCCCCATCAAAGGATAATAGCCAGCCGGTTGGAGAACTGTCCAACCTCCTTGTCCTTCCTTTCCTCCTCTTTTCCTCTTTGGCGCCAAAGAATATCGTGATTGGGCTTGATAACAGGTGCCTGCCTCTTTTGTAACAATTGATGCGTGCTTTATTCCGAGGTGCGTGGTCAGATAAGATAAGCGACGACTTCGGGTAATGCGCACAGCCTGCGAAATAATGACGCTTACCAACTTCATTTTTGGTTTGAAGCATTCTGATCAGGTATCCATGTTTATTAGGTGGCGCATGCTCTTGAGCAAGCCTTGAAAGAACCCGAAACCGCCGGCTTACTCGCCACGCCACGAAGCAAAGCTCGCGCGATCACGTCGACGGGGCAGTATACACAGAGAACGGATTAGACGGGGCGGCGATGCCACCTTGAGCTTGTTCTGACCAATCATTTTCGTCTTTTACCTTCAGTAATCATGGTCGAGACTGTATATGGGGCTATATCAGTAAAGTTGGACTACAATGCGTGCCAAACACTTTGAGTGATCGATTGATTGATTGATATGTGGGGTTTAACGTCCCAAAACCACCATATGATTATGAGAGACGCCGTAGTGGAGGGCTCCGGAAATTTAGACCACCTGGGGTTCTTTAACGTGCACCCAAATCTGAGCACACGGGCCTACAACATTTCCGCCTCCATCGGAAATGCAGCCGCCGCAGCCGGGATGCGAACCCACTTTGAGTTATCCTATCTACTGCGACGAAGTAAAAAGAGAAAGGGCTTCCTGACTAGTTGCGTCATAGTGACGTTTCGATCACCTCTGAACGTCGGGGTGAAAGAGCAACATTTCGGACGACCTTTCTTCTTTTCTGATGTGGGTCTATTTCCGTGAAATCAGCGATGTGAGATGATTTTGAAAGAATTCTGTACTCATATGCTGATCTTTGTCCATAATTGTCATTGTGCCATCAAAATACGCCATAGTCAGTTTTGAAAGCCAACTTTTACTAACCTGAACTGATTTGGGGCTCCTCTACTGCGTCTGCTTGACTTTTATGTGATTTAGCAATTTTTTTTAAGTAGCGAACTCAAGGCACTTGGTTCGGGTGCACCGAATCTCTTACATGTAACGGTTGTTAGAATAATTACACACACACACACACACACACACACGCACACATATATATATATATATATATATATATATATATATATATATATATGTGTGTGTGTGTGTGTGTGTGTGTGTGTGTGTGTGTGTGCGCGCGTGCTTTACCTGCCATAACCGCGATATGATTACGCGGAACACCAAGCATGGTCCCCGGCCGGAAAGTGTGGCCACCTGGAGCATTTTAACGTGCTCTTGAAGTATAAGTACACATTCGTCTATAGCATTCTGCGTCCATAGAAAGGCACTTACAGTACTGTGGAACGAACCCGCGTCTTTCATCTTTGAAGCTGGGCAAATAAGTACCACTGCATGCACCACCACGAGCGCCACTGTGGAAATTCGTCATGGTAGCAACCCAACAACTTCTTTTAAAAATACGCACTCACTCACGAACGCACGCACGAACACACACACATGCACGCACACACACAAACACGCACTCTAAAACATAATGTGCAGAGGCACGCATTGGATGTGCGTGGGTATGCGGGTAATGAATTGCCGAGTATAGCACCAGGCGGGGAAAGTCTTATCGAGGATGGGCGCGGCGAGCTTTCTGCTACGCGAGCGGCAGTGCGCCATTGCACCCTCGGATAACGTAATGGGCCATGCCTGTCCAGCACCAAATTCATCTTCGATGCGCGACAGCCGGTTGTCAGCGCGTTGCCCACCGCGGACACACGAGACGACTGCGGCCCGAACAGTGTCATCGAAACAGCCGTTAGGGAAAGAGAGGGAGAGGGGGAGGGAGGCTGTCCATACACGCTGGAGTAGTTTTACTGGAGAAAGAGAAGTAACGAAGGAACAAGCGGAAGGGCAGGAAAGTGAGCCATTCGTTAGACCCGCGTGCTACCCTGTAATGGGGAAGGAAGTAAGGGAAGAAGAGAGATCTCAGAAACGAGATGGTAAAGAAAGGATAACAACAGAATAAAAAGATAAAAGAAAAATGCGACACTGTAACAAGTATTTCTTAAATCCAGTTGTGCGCGAAAAAAACAACAACAAAAAACGTAATACCACATTCAAAGCCTTTTGGGCTCAGGGCGGAGTCTGTGCTCTGTCGCAGAATCCCTTGTCCCGTCAAAAGGGGAATTATCCAGTCTATTTGGGTGTATCGGAAAATACTTTTGTTGGTGCATTAAAACGGGTGCACTCACACAAGGCGTAGTTCTACTGCATGCCCGTGAAAGGCAACGCACTATATGTAATGACATTAATGGTATCAAGCTTTATGGCGCGGCGGGAAGGCGGTAATAACGCTTATTACTCCTTTACGAAACTGAGGGCACATGCATTCCGTGTTTGCCGGTTGGGCATGCAGCGATGCCTCCAACTTGCGAGTCCTTTGTGTGCTGCACCTGTAAATGGTCATTATATAAGGTGATAGTAGCAGCCTCAAGACCGTATGTGAAGTCAAATAATAGGTATGGACTTTGAGAGAACGCCAACAAGAACGACCAGAGAGAGAATCAAAGATGAACTGGCAGGCCTATAGGCGTGCGTATAGGAGAGGGTCAGGGGGGTGCAAGACTGCAGCCCCATACATCGACTATATAGCGAGGGAGACTAGACGGGTTGCAAACTCAGCCCCAGAGGGAGGGGGGCAGAATTGCCACTGACTTTCGTGTGAAATTCGCCAAACGACGAGCAAAAAGTCGCCAGAAGTCACCATTTTTCTTCACATTTCGCTAAAACAGTCGCCACCCTAAATATGTGCATAGTAATAAAAATTGCTAATTATAGGCCCGTGAAGGACAATACCGTCAGTGGCCTCTTAATTATATTGAAGTTTTATTAATGCCAGTTGCATGTGCTTCACCATGGTAGCACTCGGAGAGGGCATTCGTACGCACCATCAGCTTCCCTGGATACCACCTCGTAAGAGAAGTCTACGACTGTTTCAGTTGTATCGAAAGCAGTCGCTACAACAAGACAGGGGTGGTGATTTATGGATTGATATGTGGGATTTAACGTTAAAAAACCACCTTATGATTACGAGCGCCCCCATAGTGGAGGGCTCTGGAAATTTCGACCACCCGGGCTTTTTAACGTGCACCCCAATCTGAGCACACGGGCCTACACCATTTCCGCCTCCATCGGAAAGGCAGCCGCCGCAGCCGGGACTCTATCGCGTGACCTGCAGGTCAGCAGCCGAGAGACCACCGCGGTGGGGTGACAGAAATGGCGTGCGTCACCTTAAGTCTTGCAAATTTCGAGGATTTCATTGAGTGTACGTTATCGTGTTTTATAATTCAGCTTAATTCGCCAACAAAGGCGCAACAATTCAAAAGTAGCGCATATACCGTCGCAATTCACGTGCCAGGTTTTCTGTGCGAGCGTATCTATACGCTAAACGTTCGCATCAATGCAGTTTCTGAAGACTGTCCAAAGAATCCAACGCCGGCCTGAAAAGAATGCTAATAAAAAAATTAAACTCAACATAAAATATAAGGCAGTACTAGAGCAGGGAAGAAGAATTAAGTCGACAAGCTATTTAAAGCAGTTAAGGCTGGGGTCGGAACACGCGGCCTAACCATCACTGAAGTTCTGGAAGCCCCTGAAGAACTTTGTACACGCCAGCACCTCGCGGCACGCAAAAACACCGCTGACCTATAGATATAATTGTGCTTGGAGCTTGCTAATGGATGCACAGTGCCTCCAGGATCTTGGAGGATATGTACACGAGGAACAGGATGGACGTACTGAATTGCGCGAAAAGTGGACCTACTGGTGAGTCTAACAACTGCAAAAAACAAAAAAAAATCTCGTCGCCCATTAGTTGAAGATGCTCAGGATAGAATGCTTAACTCAGTCGAGACCTCAGCCGAAAATCGCTAAAAAATCGCCATGTCGCCAATTACGATTTTAGGTCACCACGGGCCCCTCAAATTTGCCAATTTGGCGAAAAGTGGCCACCAGTGGCAACCCTGGAGGGGGGTGCTACAACGACCCTTCGCCCTCTCCTGAAAAAGAACCTTGCATGTGCACGCCTATATATGCAGGAAGGTTATCAACGAAGCCAGAATTCAGATAAGATTTTCCGCTCTGCATTGCGTAGAAGTTGATAAGTCTAAAAGACAGAGACAAGGAAAGAGAGAGAAAGAGAGGGCTGCTACGAGCACCAAGTCAATACTTAAATGGTCAAAGACACCTGCCCACTTCAGGTACTGTGACAAATCCCGGTTCGTTGCTATAGTTTCGACGAAGACACTGCATGCCACATACAGTCCGATAATCTTGACTTCCACACCAAGGTTTTGTCGGCTTATGAAGTGCGGAGGAGCAACGCAGAGCCTTGTAACGGGAACAAAGGCGCACGGAAACGTCCAGTGTGGTTCCGTTCGTTTTACAGCGGTTTGGCGGTCGAAGTAACAGTTACTGGAAGGAGACGGGTGCGCCGGATATTCGCTCTGATCAGCTGCGGGGTGCGGCGTTCGTCTGCGTAAGGTCGTGTGCACGCAAGAGGCGCCTTTTCTAAATTTGTGTACCGTGTGTAAATTGGAGAGGGCGTGGGGGATGAAAAAAAGATGCTATAGCACTTTGGGATCCCCCACATTTCCTTCCGTCCATTGCCAATGCCGTCAAACACTAAGCCCCGTGTGGGCTGGCTATCTTAAACGGTTCGCGCTCTTCCTCCGCGGAGATATCCGTATCTCCGAGACGCCGGCATCCTGCTTAGAAGAGCCGTTCGTTTCGAGCTGTTGCGCGGTGAGGCGTGGGCGAACGTTCCCCGTATTTGTGGTCGAGCGGTGGGCATTCGACGCGCGCTGTCTCCGTTGCAAGGGCGTGTTCGATTGCACCTGTATAGTCTTGAGGATGAAGCAGGGAAGTTCACGAGACGGTCACTTTTCGCTTGCTAAGAATCTATCTATCTATCTATCTATCTATCTATCTATCTATCTATCTATCTCTATCTATCTATCTATCTATCTGTCCGTCTGTCTGTCTGTCTATCTATCTATCTATCTATCTATCTATCTGTCTGTCTGTCTGTCTGTCTGTCTGTCTGTCTGTCTGTCTGTCTGTCTGTCTGTCTGTCTGTCTGTCTGTCTGTCTGTCTGTCTGTCTGTCTGTCTGTCTGATCAGGAGTGCATCACTTGGGATTGAAGCTTCCAACGATAAATAATAGTAACTATAACAATACTACTATAACGTCGTTCTGTATTATTCTGCCAATTATTGAAATTTAGTTCTTGTATATAATCATCAAGTGTTGTTTCCCATTTTTTACTTGTAACATGCCCCTCCCCTCTGTAATGTGAAAACCCTGAGGGTATAATAAATAAAAAAATAAATACTACTACTACTACTACTACTACTACTACTACTACTACTACTACTACTACTAATAATAATAATAATAATAATAATAATAATATTAATATTAATAATAATAATAATAATAATAATAGTATATGTGCGCTTTAACGTTTTAAAACCATGAGGGATGCCGTAGTGGAAAGGCCCGAACATGTCGACCCATGTGGAGTACACGGGTCTGTACACCATTCGGCCTCCATCGAATCGCGACCGCCGCGCCCTGGATCGCACCCGCGACCTTCGGGTCGGCAACCGAACACTTTAACGGTTACACCACCGCGCCGGCATTTCAGTGTTACAGAAAAGCTTTTTTTTTTCGCTCGCAAGTGCGTCTTTTATTATGAATTTTTGTGCTTTTGTTTGTAGTATCTTCGCGCATATATTACTCATTCAGAATTTAATGACAACTAACCGAGAGTAATGCGAATTCTTTCTTCAAAATGCATCCCCAATACGTTCCTTTGTATGATTATCAGTTACTCATTAATACTCATTATTATTGTTTCCAATAAAGAAAACTATAGCCCTTAAATTTACGCCTTTCTACATTCACAATTTGACATTCTCATGGGGCGGGGTGGCGGAGGGGACTCAGCACTGACGTGGAGCTGCTCTGCCTCACCTTATATTGCTCACTGAATAGCCTATTCGTTACTAATAGAGGGTAGTTGTTCGCATAGAATTGTGGTAGAACAAGATAATTTATTGCATGTTCGTGTTGAACTTTTCAAAGTATTCAATCAAACTGTATCCCGTCATCCACGTATACCCATCATTCAAAAAATCTTCAACCCCCCTCCCAACCCCCGATCCATGCCATATCGAAACTGAACGAATCGGGCTCGTAGGAAATGCAGCCGCCGTTCTACGTCAGACCGAAAGTTCCCGGCAGACACTTTCGAAAAATAAGGCGCGTCGCAGCAGATTATGGCGAGTAAAATATACAAATTGTCTGAAACGCACATTTGGACCACATGTTCATTACGTTTAGTGCGTGTTTAGAAAAAAGAAAAAAACTGGCAGATCCCACGTACAGTTCGAATCGCTGATATGCGAAGCATGAGTTATAGGAAGCTCGATATGTAACTTTACAATCAGCACAACCATACGAGGCGACAGTAAATGATGCCGTACGTGACACTAATGTCATGATTATCACGTTTTGACGTGTCATTTACCTTCGTCATGTAGTCACTTCACCTGATATCGAATTTGGTATATGTGCAGCTAGTGAAACGGCCACGAGCACGCTATGAGCGTAGCATGTAGTAATGTTTCACACGACACGAATATCATGATTATCATGTTTGGACGTGTCCCATACCGTCATCATCCATTCACGTCCCGTAATACCAAACTTGGTATATGTGAAGCTAGCGAAACAGCGGCAAGCGCACGTAACGTTGACGCGCGCCCATCCTGGGCGCAGCAACGCTACGCTAGCAAAACACGAGCACTCCAGTGTCTGACACTATGCGCGACCAGCGTCTGTCGGCGAGATCCGGCGGCAACCGTCTCAAAATGCGAGGTGCTGCATTTCGCGCCGGCGACGGTGTACCTAGACAGCCCGTCTGCTTAGCTTCGTGACGGAAGGACACCGGGCGCGCTCGAACGCGCATGCGCCATAGCAACGCGCCACGGCGTGAGCCTGCGCGTATATGCCAGGCAGATGGGCGCCTGGCATGGCATCGCCAGCGTGACGCGACGAAACGAATGCCGGCGCGCCCGCGTGCCCGGTCACGCCGAAGTGTTTTGGCGCCTTGAGTGTGACACGTAGTCATGTTCTTACATGACACGCATCTCATGATTACCATGTTTGCACCGGTCACATACCTTCACAATCCTTTCACGTGACGTAATACCAAATTTAGCACATGTGAAGCTAGCGAAACGGCTGCGAGCGCACCGTGAGTGTGGCATGTAGTCTTGTTGTTACATGAAACGCATGTGATGAACATCGTGTTTAGACGTGTCACATATGTTATCCGTTCGCGTCACGTAATACCCAATTTGGTACATGTGAAGCTAGCGCGACGGCCCCGAGTGCATCATGAGTGTGGCATGTAGTCATGTTTTTACATGGCATGCATATCATGATTATCATGTTTGCACCAATCACATACCTTCGTCATCCATTCACGTCCCATGACACCAAATTGGTATATGTGAAGCTAGCGAAACGACTGCGAGCGTACCTTGAGCGTGGCGCGTAGTCATGAATCATGACTTACATGTCATGCATGTCATGATTTCCACGTTAGGGTCTGTCACTTGTGTTCACCATGCAGTCATGTCATACTATGCCAATTTTGCAACATGTCATGTGAACGAAACCACCGCAAGAGCAGCAAGAGTTTGAAACATAAATCATGACAACAATGACATACATGCCATGATAGTCGTGTTATGACAAGTCAATTATGCTCGTCATACAGTCATGTTATGTCATACCAAATTAGGTATTGATACCATCAACGAAACGGCCAGGAGAGCTTAAATAAAGTCGTAGGCGGCTAGATAGATAGATAGATAGATAGATAGATAGATAGATAGATAGATAGATAGATAGATAGATAGATAGATAGATAGATAGATAGATAGATAGATAGATAGATAGATAGATAGATAGATAGATAGATAGATAGATAGATAGATAGATAGATACGCTCAGTCACCGAAGCTCACTAAGAAATGCTTCGCATTTAAAAGTTTTGAACGATTTAGAGCACGTGGTATTCTGCAATGGGAGAGCTGAAAGCCGTCCCCTGGGCCACACACTTTATGAGGCCACATCGGCGAAAACTCGGCAAAGTGCCGTAGAAACCTGCACGTTCACCTACCGGACGGCGAACGAAGCCTTGCTTATTTATAAATTCTAAATGAAAGGACATAATGGCTTTCACATGCCTGCGAGAAGGACCTTTGCAGTCGCTGCCGTCTCTATGGTTCTGCGCTGAACAGTGAAATGTGAAGTTGAAATTGTGGTTTCCTTCGGTACAAAGTGAATGAAAAAGAGAGGCTCACTGCCCGATTAACCGTTGAAGACAGCTTATTTATTTAGTTTTTAAGCAGAGCATTCGTACGGCCGTCAACAGTCACCGGTGTATTCCACATTTAGTCGGGACCAGGCGCGTAGCCAGAAATTCTTTTCGGATTGGGGGCAGGGGGGTCCAACCATATTTTATGTAGGTTAGTGCGTTCGTTAGCACGTGTGCGTGTATATGAACACAACTAAACTTGAAAAAAAATTGTGGGGGTAGGTGATCCCGACCTTGGGCATAGCGTAAAAGGTAAAGGTGGACCCACCCCTGGTTACGCCCATGGTCGGGCATGTGAGACACTGTAGAGACGTAATTTCAACCACATGGTGATTTTAACGTGCACTCACGTTGCACAGTACACGGGCCTCTGGTATGACCATCACGGCCGGGACTGAACACTCGACTTTCGAGGCCTAGCACCGAGGCGTACTCTTCGAAATCTATAAAACTGCGCGTGCTACTGAGAACGTACGACGGAGACTCACGCTCTTTATCGAACGTATTGCCCCGTGAAAAAACCCAGCCGCATGTAACTCGGCGGGCGGCAGCGCCTCGCGGCTCCTCTGGTTCCTCCCCGTACATTTCCGGTTCCGCCGGCATCCGCCGAGCGGCCCGAGAAGCAGGAATAGACGTGCACTCGTAAGGCATCCGGCGGAATGCAAACGCCACGTGACCTCCAGCCTGCAGTTACGCCGGCTGTCTGGCACGCTTGCGTCCTCGCCGCTTCCATGTCCGTTGCCAAGGGCTCCGAGGCTGTCAACAACTCGGCCCCTAGAAAGGTCCCCTAAGGGTCACGCGGGCACTTTTGATCGATATCGGGCCTGGTCCGGATCAGCTAGATCGCTCGATCGCGCTTGGTTTCCACAAGCAAGCTGCATAAGAGAGCCAATCACTGCTGAGAAGACTGACACCGGCTAGACTTAATCGACATCAGCATGTGAAATTGGTATAATGCGCAAACTAACGGGCATGACGGGCTAACAACTCATCGCGTGAAATCTACAGATGCAGCAAAACACTCGCGCGTACTATATATTACGAGTCTCGCACCTTTTCTATGAGTGCGTCCACTTCATGTCCGAGTGAGGAGCCCTCCCAGCAGCATAAAGCCAGCTGAGCAACCATGCGAGCGCTCTGATGTGCTTTAAAAATGATGAATTCATCAGCTTTAAAGCTCTACAACGAGAACAATGGAGGTATGCAGGTCATGCTCCTCCTTTCTGATCATTCATTTTCTTGATTATTTTAGTGGCAGGGCTTAGTTGCTATTTTATGTACACACAATCCTCCGGAGCGCTCGAAAACCACCAGCCGAATGTATACGTGCAAAAAAAGAAAAAAATCCTAGGATCACTGGCCTTCTCGGGCCTCCAACGCGAGCTACTCTGAGGGGGTTGTCGCGGTTTCTTCGAACACCCGAACTGACCGACAACGTGTGATTATTCGCCGACAATGTTATTGTGCAGAGCTTGAACGGCACTGTAGCCATGACTTTGTTGTGTTTGTTTTGTCGCCTTGCGGTGCTTTTCTGATTAATTCTTTCACATTTCCATTTCTCACCAAAGTACAGGGTAGTGAATCTGAGGCTTACTTTAGTTAATTTTCCTGTCTTTTCATTATTTCTCTCTCTCTCTCTCAAACAACACTTCTAATACATCTAACTCGCCTTGATTCCAGATCGATGTCGACAGCATTCATTTTAGACTGTCTTCTCGAAAAAGACAAAAGTCACTGTTCAAATTATTCAAGACAACAGACTTACACAGGCGGTTATACAAATACAGTGATGTTGTTTAACACCCGAGATTCAAGAAATGTGGCATCACGTGTGTGCTCCTTCCTTCCCTATGTCCCGAAACAGTGCAACTTTCGAACCGTTTCGTTCCTTTCCTCGGAGCAAGGTAGAATTTAGACAGCCTAATTTATTCCTGATTTTGCTCTCTCGCCTTTCCGTTCCTTCTTGATCGGCCCCAGTCGCTCCTGCGCAGAGGCTACTTTATAATGGTTCGATAAAAGATCAAATAAGCATTGCTTTATCGCTCTTGACAACGCAATATTAGGCAATTCGCGCGAGAGCAAACGAATGAGTTCACGCCTCCTGAACAATTGTCAACATTCCGGCATCTATCTATCTATCTATCTATCTATCTATCTATCTATCTATCTATCTATCTATCTATCTATCTATCTATCTATCTATCTATCTATCTATCTATCTATCTATCTATCTATCTATCTATCTAATAATTGTAAAAATGTGCGCTTTCCGTCACAAGACAACGTTAGCCAACAGTTCTGAAACTGCGCGCGGAATTATGGTAGCCCCGCCACAAACAACCCGTCGGCTTTGCACAGGCACGAAAACGTTTTTATTTTTTTATTTTGCTCCTCCTAATCATATATCACATTCCAAGCACCTGCGTAAGGTGAGCGATGTAAGGAAGCTTTGAGGATCAAACTCCTTTAGTATGGCGTTTCTTAAGTTCAAATTTGGTGGTGAACAATTTATTCTCTCTGACAGCATGTAGATTCCGTCGTTCGAACAACTTTATTGAAATGTCATGCGAGCTTTTCGGATAGACGAAGGGTTCCACCTTGGTGAGGGCCAAGGGTTCTTGAGATAGCGGACAGATTATTTAGCTCGCATTTACTTTGTGGACCATTTGCTGCATCTGCGATTCGTTTCCCCGTTTCAACGCAGAAGTCTCATATCTCATTTCACCCATAGAATAAGAATCTTGCTGAACGACTGCGTGGAATTCATTCCCTGCTACAACAGTAATCCTTTTGTTTATACACGTGTGCAAGAAATGCGACACGTGCAGCACATCTGCAGTGTTCCTCTTATGGGAGCATCGAATCTGCAATTTCCTATAAACGACGGAATTTCATAACGATGCACTAGAGGGAGCTCTGTTGTCAGTAATCTATATGCGAGTCGCAATGTCTGGCGTTTTGAGCCGGCATCGATATTATGGCTGGTACACGGATTTGCCTAAGCTTCGTTCTTTCGGCTTCGTGCGGCTACTTGTTGTCGGCAACGGCTTCGGCAAAAGACGAACTTTGGCAAAAGGTCAACTTTGCCACTACACCATCTGGCCCCTTTTAGACTAATAAATTCATATAAGCTCACGGGGTAAAGAGCCATTTTTTTAATCTGGAACGAAATTCAAAACGCAACAGTAACAAAGCCACAAGCTCGAAATCGTAGCCGCAAAGGTTGGACAAATCCGAGTACTACCTATATTTCCGCAGTGGCTGGACAACCGCAGCGCCACAGTTTACTCCAGTAAAAATAGTGGGAAACTGTATGCTATGGACTATGAGCTCAGAGATCATCGTTGTGTGCACTCCGGATGGATCTCGAAGGCTGCATGCTTGCCCGCAGGTCACGCACGCGCGCCGAGAAGCCTACGCGCTCTCTCAGCTGACATAGGGGCGAATCTTGCGGCTGCATATGTGCGCTTGCTTCAGCTTCGAGAATTACGTTTCTCGGACTGGAAGGTCAGCGCTGCTGGAACCTGCAAGATTTGCGCCGAAAGCTGCTAACGCTGCCTCCGGCAGGAGCTTCGCAAAACCGTGTTGAAACCTCGAGTGAGAAAAAAAAAGAGAAAGAAAAAAAAGGAAACCCAACAAAAACGAGAGCTGCAAAAGCTACTGCTGCTGCTTCGTCGCTTCTGCAGTCGAAGGCGATAACAGCCGCTAGCACCCGTCTCTCCCTCTTCGGAAGAGGGCTGTGGCCCGGGGAGTCAGCAAATTTGACACTCTTTGAGAAACATAAGTCAACGCACTGACGTCGCAAACCCCGGCCCAGGGCATGCAGAGAGAGAGAGCGTGTGTGCATTGGGCCGCAGGCTCGAAAACGTGCTAATTTGACCCCTGGCTGTGAGGTCGAGCGATATACTCCTGCTCGAATGACGGCGAGGCAACATCCGAAGCAAACATTTCAAGCGTATAGGCCATAAATTAACCCGTCAGTTTTGCAGGGATCCGTGCAAACTACAACTCGATCACTGCTATCCATCGCTTCCGGCTTCGATACAGAGGAGAAGCTTTATTTTGGTGTTCCGGTCGATGGGTCGTAATGCACCACCGCATTCACAAACACTGCTGGAAAATGCAATGAAGGTTTCGCGTGGTTGGCTGCGGAATCTGCTGACGTATTTTCATCTACATCTCGCCAATGCAGATAACTGAAGCGAATCATTACGGAACCGTTGCCATGTTTTGACAAGCTGCAACTGCAGCGCAAGACTGGCGACTCTGTCTGGCAAGCGTGAAGAATCGATAATATAATTTCAGGGCGTTTACGCGCCAAAACCAAGGTTTGCCATTTATCGGCGTACCGTAGTGGAAAGCTACGGAAATTTTTACCATTTGGTGTTTTTTTTAACGTGTGCTGCCATATAAGATGCCCCCAGCATTTTAGCTTCTTCGGAATGACAACGCCGAGACAGGAGACTCTGGAATTTCGGATTGAGAATAATTGAACGCTGGAATTTATAAACTACCACAAAACCCCGAAAATAACATGATAGCCTAGTTACATATGGTTATCCTTTCTTTGCATCATATATACTGTTGTTAAGCGCAACTCTGTATTATACAGGGCGTCGGCATCAATGAAATCACCCCACGTGAACCACTCCTCTGTTCCCCTTAGGACATTCTGGGGCGATAGCAGCCTGAAATCGAGTCCGTCTCTATATTTATTGCCACATATCAATGAATTGTCATAAGTAATGGAGCTTCGACGACGAGTCGCACAGATCTCGCGAAATGAAATGAACACCGTCACGTCATACGTCATACGTAAACCGAGCATACCGTCTTGCTTCTGCGACAGTTTCTCATGCTTTTTTGGTGGGATATACGAGTGCGTCCTGCCGAAATACGTTCCGTATTTCGCTGCTTTCATCTGATGCTTCGATTTTACACTGGGAATGCGGCCTTCATTGCTTGGTTTGTCGTGTGGTGTGGCATGAGCAACTTAACTGAGGCACTGAGTCCGAAACTCATGCTGGATGCCCCGACGTCGTATAGCTTTGGCAGTTTAGCTCATGATTCCATCATACACGCAATCGCAGTTCCGCTACTGGTCAAGTCGTGACGTGGCTCTGTCGCACTTAAAATTTAAAATTACTCGCGAATTTAACGAAGGTATACTCTTTGGAAACGCGCCCACCATTACGAAGCATTAGAAGTACGTAAAAAAAAAAACCTACGTGTGCTCCCCAGGGTTACGTAGTCAAAGGCACAAAGGAAAGCAAAAAAAAAACTAATAAAAAAATACTGAAACGCAGCACGCTTGCTGCGGACGGCCTAGCATAGAGAGGCTCCCCCTTCTGTCACCGGAGAGCGGACCAAGCAAGCCGCGCAGCGTTAGTGCTGAGTCAAGATCGGCCCCCCGAAGGACTACCGCCACGCAGCCAATCACTGTCGCCGTTTCTCTTTACTCGAGCGCAGCCGCCAGTGGCGGGCCCGGGTCAAGCCGGACGGTGCCGCACGGGCTGAATATTGTGTCTCGCCGACGGTGCAGACGCGGAGGTCCCGGTGAAAGAAAGAAATCCGCCGCGTTGCGCATGCCCCGCGCATTCGGTGCATCTCGCACGCACTCACACACGCCGCCGCTCCACCATTTCTCTTTTTCTGCTTTTTCTTTCCCTGCCTCCGGCAGTTCCTCCCAGTGGCCGTGGCTGCTAGAGCTTGTTAAAAACGCTTCCTCGCCGCCTTTCGAAGACACCCGTTGCACGTCCCGTCGGCTCCGCTTTTTTCCGCGACGGCTGCCGCTGCTTCGACGACGCCGAGTCGGTTGTGGCACTCCCGGAACCTTCGACGCCGAGTCCGCCGACCGGAGCACTGAGGACACATCCGCCGCCAACGCAGTGCCGGCTGCGCTGTGCCGGAACAGGCAGCTCTCGGAGGGGGCACCAGCCGCAGCGCTCGCCTTATATGCAAGGTAACCCCGGCTTTTTGATTAGCGTCGCCTATCTTGTCCCTTCCCTTGAGTTATCAACGACAGTTTCCGCCCGCCCACCACCGGCCGCAGCGTGCGAACCCTTCGGCTACGTGGGCCCGATATAACGCAGTCTACGGGCCTGTTAGCGGCTGAGCCCATATCAACCCTCGACACAGAGCTCCCGGTTCTCTCTCCGGCGCCCGTATCGGCCAGCAGGGCCCGATAAAGGAATGCTCGCTGCCTAGTTACGTGGTGACCCGTATTTTTTTAGCCTCGATTACATTATCGGTTCGAGCTCCCGTGGTTGCCGATGGGGCACCAACGGGGCGGGGACTGGAGCTGTCTGCCGTCGCTTAATCGGCAGTCGTTTGCTCACATGCATTTTGCGGTGGTGCTGGGACGGCTGCTATCCACACGGTCCCGACGCGCTGGAAATATGCGTTAAGATTTGAGGCTTTGCTGTCGTCGCGTGTCACGTTTGATTACGTTTCATTGAAGCATCCAGTGCAACGTTTTCATCGTTTTTGAGGAGATGGTCGCTCTTACTTTGGGTACCTCGCGGTACAAAAATGCTTGATTTATCTTCGCATCGCGCTTTGTATCTTGCGAAGCAGGTCTTCACATCTTGGCGAACATTTTTGTCATGCAGGCTAGCAGTATTTTTGAGCTGAATAAATGTTAAACGGTGAGGTTATACCTTAAGAAGGTCATTTTACGAGCGTACACAGTTTGACTCCTCATTATTTCTGAACTATATTCAATCAGCGTGCACAATTTGAATGTACTTACTTGTGATCTTGAATGCTTTATTCGCAATTTTTTCGACAATATGCTTAGTTATCCGGCACTTAGATTGCGCATGGAAACGAGCCATAATGCTTGAAGTCTGACGTTGTGCCTCTTTTGGCACTGCAAGCAAGGAACAATGCGTGGACTGTGCAGTCCATCAACCATTCGGACTGTTCTAACGGACTGCTCACTAGTGCAGTGCGGCACTTTTTGAAGTTGCCCACGCTCCGCGAACGCCTTTGATGCATTAGTGTGTTTAGGCAAGTTGGTTAAAACTTTGATGTCTAATGAACTGAGTGCTTTGATGCCTAATGAACTTTGTGCGCACGGAAATACCTTGTGTCTTTTAAGAGTGAAACGTTTTTTTTTTTTTTTCTTGAGGAACTTTCTGGACTTTCTTCACCTCTCAGATTGATGCTCTCGTCTTACCGAAGTGCGCACACACGGGGCAGCACCCGTGTAACGAAGTGACTTATACGTATATTATGTCATCTTAACTACGCTTAGAAAGGTGCTGGTTGATGACGTTGTTTTTCATGCCGCAATTTAGAAATATCATTAATGGCAAAGCTTAATTATTGAACTTTGCCATGCACACATTTCCGCTTGGTTTGAAGAATTTGTTTCCTCAGACTCCGGCCCAACTCACCGACAGTTAATTTTATAATCCGCAGAATTCGTTCATTCTATAGGGCATTCACACAGCCATCAAACGCTGCGTCGTGCCACCGTCACTTCGGAAAAAAACAAAACAAAAAGCGTACTGCAGACATGACGGGTCAGCGTATCAATAGGCGACGACGATGGTAAAGCCGACGGTAGCATGCTTTCACGCACTGTTTATTGACTGGTCCCATGGTTGCCTAAACCTAGACAAGGGAAATCGTTATTTTGCAGTTAAATAGGTTCTTATTCCGGTATTGTTTGCGACAACGTATACAGTGTAGTAGCCCATCACGAAGACGACGTTTATGTTATTCCAATGCACCATATTGAAAAAATATTCATCACGTTTGTTGCCATGACAACCACGTATCAGCTTTCGTGAGGCTGAACGGCTTCATAATTCTGCCTTTTTTTTTATTTACTAAAGTGTGGAGGACAGTGACGACTGCATGAAGCTCGGCGACGAAGAGATATGCGGTTGTGACACAACTGCAGGTGTCGCACGGAGTGAAGACCTCTGGCGGGTCAATTCCGTAGGCGCGAATGTTTTTCACCACACCGGTGGCGAAAACGTAGAACACCGCTTTGTGAAGATGTCGATCCGTTCTCGATGTGACAACAACGAGGAAACCGTCTCCCCAGGTGAAAAGTGGTGCCGACGGCTGAGTCAATGATCCTCAGTAGTTGGGACCCCTACCTATGGGCGAAGCTGTAAATGGGAATGTCTGTCTGCGCGGCGGCCGCATTGCGAACAAGGCAAAAGGCTATCGAGGCCCGTGTGTACGCTTAGAGAGAGATAGAGATAAATAGAGAGGAAAAGCAGAGAGGTTAACTAAGCTTGGCTCGGTTGGCTACCCTACACTTGGGGTGGGAGAAAGGGAGAATAATAGAAATGAAATACATAGAAAAGAAGACGAGTAAGAAAGAGAAGAATGAATAGCCAGCTCGAGACTACACAGCACGGTAACACGCTGTTCTTTCACAAGCGCTCGCGAAGTCTGGTGTTCCTTCAGAAGTACAAGATGGCTTTCGTGGCTTTGCTCATTTAGGTGCGTTTTACGGAACCCCAGGTGGTCGAAATTAGCGGGGCCCTCCACTACGACGTCTCTCATAATCGCATTGCAGTTTTGGGACGTTAAACCCCAACAATTATTATATCGAGTCTATTTGCAACTCGAGAGCTCGTAGTCACGTCACTTGAATGGGAACATTCGTATGATGGCATACTATCATAGCCGTACAATTTGAATGGAAAGCGAGGTTCTGAGTAGCTTTACAATGGTATTTTGCCTGTGCCAGTGGTTACCCATTGTCACTGGGGTCCCAGTGATCCACTTTGTATCGCTTCGCAGTTCATACTATTTTTTTTTTTGGCGGCATCACTGCTGCCAGAACCGGGTTTAACACCAGAGCTGTCAACTGCTACCGCGATAACTAGCAAATATTCATAAAAAAAGAAGCCCCCCCCCCCCCCCCTAAAAAGTTTTTTTGAAATATATTGAATTCTAAAAAAAGAGTTGAATCAATCTCTTCATTTGCGAATAAGAGCAGATATTTACTCTTTAGCATATCTGCAGGGTAGTGTCATTCGCTTCAATGCTTTAATTGTGAATTCTACTTTTTAGCATATTTCCAGAGTAGTGTCGTTCGGTTCAAGGTACTTTTCCCTGTGCATGGCTAACTTAATTATTTGTTTATTCTATTGGCATGTTGCTTAGTACAGGAATGAGAAATGGGATGAACAGATTACAGAATAGAGGGAAGAAAATAGTGATAAAAATAATATAAACAAATATGAATTCTGGAAGCGAACTTTGACTTCAACAGTCAACTACTCAAAGACATAGACAAATGCGCTATTAGTGAATGACAAACGGGCAATTAGTGATCTATCCCTCAAATAAGTATGTCTGCTGAAAAAGAAACGTAAATAGCCCAGTCATAGTGAAGTTTAGCGTGAACACTAGACGAGATACACACGACAAACGCAAGTCTTTTAACTATTGTTTGCGCTAGACTTCATTATGACTGACTTGTTCCAACCCGCCCAACAAGCCGCGTTGTTCAGTAAATAAGCCCCCCCCCCCCTTACTCATCAGAAAAGAAAAAAAGATGCGAGGAGAAACTGGCGAAAGAAGCCATAGTCCACTTATTATAAAGCGGAACTGGCAACTTTAGTTGAGATCCGCATGCCGCTCAAGCAATGGCGTGTCATACCAGACGTTGCCACTCATGTCGCGTGAAACCGAGATGTTCGAAATGAAAATACTCGCCCTCGCGTTATTTCTATTTGTTAATTCAGTACCGTGGGCTTTTTCAGGCCTATACAGTAGAGAGCGTACAAAGTGAATATTACTTGATTTTGTGGCAGAGAAAAAGAAAGGGAAAAATGTGCAATATAAAGCAACCACAGCAACGATAACAGCATACAACGAATAAATGAACAATACATAGAAGTGTTTCATGGGGGGGGGGGGGCGTAAAAAAGAAAAAAAAACAAAACTAGCAAACTTGATAACGTCAAATAGTAACATGTTTGAAACAGAGATGCAATCTCTTAAACACGTGCGAAAACGTGCGAGTAAATGCACGATACATAATTTTTGCCTTTCTTCGCACACAGATGTAAAACCAATTGCAATGCCTCTAAGTGAAATTCCAGCAGTGACGAAAATGATTCAAGTGATTCAGCACCAACGGCGTCATCCAGGAGTCATTCTACATCTTTATAACTGCGTGTATGAAATACTTGAACGTGTTACAGCATGCCAAGAATGGACGTATGCATTTCTTGTTGGTAGTTCAGCTCTAGTGGCGGTCCGGAGCTTTTAGGTATATGGCAAAGTGCACGACCTGAGACCTGAAACAGTGCAATATAATACTGTAGATAACAAACTTAACAAGGCTACGAAAATTGCACACTTAGGAAAAGAACGTGTCCTCTGTGTTGGCCGCGCTTTTTTTTGCGCTTTATCTTCAGTCTGAAAAATAAACTATCCAGTCAGCGGCTTTATTACGGATGATAATGCGCAGTCACGTGGAAAGAGGCACCACGTCTCGGCTCACATGTGCATAGTCGTTGATGACGATTGCACATGTGCCCTTGCATTTCAAATAAATGACGATTTTTCTAGCGGACGGTGACGCAAGCGAATACCTTGAAAGTTCCTATCCAATAGAGTGCTGCCGTAATTTTTTGGAGAATTGGAAGAACTTTGTAGTCACTTGTGCAGTCTGTGATAAGGAATAACCTTTATGAGCCTTCTTTAAGAGTACTCGCGCGAGCAGCATGTTTACATATCGCGCAATTTTATTACTTTCTTACTACATAGGGTAGCAGACTAAACGCTCGGCTGGTTGACAAAACACTCCAATCTTTACTTTTTTCTTCTCCCGGGTTCTGTACAAAAATTTGTTACTAAAGGCTAGAAGATGGGAGACCCCATAGGAGCTGCTAGAGATCCTGTTGGACCTGCGAAAGCGAGAACGGTGCTAGAACAAATATGTCTATGCACAAAATTCATAGTAAAATTCTGAAATTATTTGGAGTAATTAAACTTGCTCGATCGTGCGTTAAGCCTCGAAATTTCAAGACACGGCCCTCTTCAAAATTTAGGGTAGATAGTGCTTTTGGGTATGGGTCAGCGAACGGCGGTCTCCCATGCATTGTGTGTGTGTGTGCGTATATATATATATATATATATATATATATATATATATATATATATATATATATATATATATATATATATATGCGTATCAGCGTTTGTGTGTATATTTACGCACGTTGTAATGATTCTTATTCTGCATTTCTTGTGCCTACTTTTACCCCAATGCGGCCACTCTGCTAAATACTAGTACGTGTTGCCATTAATAATACAGTGTAAAATGTAGGATAGTATTGTTGTGAAGCTAACTACACTCTTTTGGGGAGCCTGTGTGTTTTGTGCATTGCGCATTTCATTTGTGTTTGGCTATGCAAGCACTGCTTCAGTGATGCCTAGGGGGATCAGGACTTCATCAAGAGGCTAACTATCATCATTTGTCCTCACTGCGGCAAGTTCCTTGTATTGTCAGAAAATTGTGTTATTGAAAAAAAAACGCAGATGAACGCGAAGTATCACCTGCTGCAAGCAAACATAACTTGCATGTGTTTTACGATGACAGGATAGCCATTGAAGCATGGTACGTAGCTCAGTCATGGACAATTCGAAATTTGTGTATGATTCAAATGGTGGAGGGAACTGTAAACGTAACGTGGTACTCACACTAATTCATTGGTGTTCACAGGTTCTGGACCTCTGAACGAGTATTGCACTTCCGTGATAATCTGTAAAAGTGTGGTGCGTTTATTTTATGGAATATCGCGTTTTCCCGAAAGATGAAGTGAATGGGGTCGAAGCTATATACGCACTGACCTTGCCCATCCAGCGCTGAAAAAAAAAGAAAAGGATGGGAAAGCCGCTTGTTACCCCTTCGGTTGATAAGAACTACGTGCTTATCTCTTCACAGCAGGGCCCGAAACGATTCGGCCTTCCTACGCGACATTCACTCCGGCTATCTTTGCAAACAACTCTTCTGCTCCCTGCCATCCTATATCTCTAGTCTGGTGTCTTGAATCCTGTGTGCCCAAGACGAACCTAACTGGCATCCCCACAGCACAAATTTAGTTTTTTATCTTTTTTTTTTCATTTTCGGCTAACCTTCTGCTTCGTCTTCCCCACTCTCTTGTGCGCAGTGCCCAGTCTTCGAGGAAGTGATCGGTAATCAGATCGGCATATAGATGCGCCAGTTAGTCTCTTCCACTGCGCGAAGCTCCGCAAACATGGCTGACTTGAGCAATAATCAACAGCAGCGGGAAGCTTCCCCAGCGGGAGTGCAAACGTGGCTAAAGCAAGAGCGCCAAGAAGAGGAATCCATGGAAGCCTCCCCCGTCAATGCGAACCAACAGCGTGAGACCCCGTCACACACTCCCAATGACTGTTCCCCGGGATCCCCGCCGCAGCCTCAGCAGCTGCGGCAAAGCGAGGGCGAGTATTCCCCTGTCCTGGCAACTTCGCGAGACGCTGACAGGGGCAGCGGTGGTTCATCGCCCCAAGTGCCGGTCATCAAGCGCGAAATCATGGACGACGACCAACAGCAGCAGGAGCCGCACAGTGCGGGCATGGCGGCTTCACGAGCTATGTCCGAACAGTTCTATAACAAGTACAGTGGGTTCGACGAAGGCGGCTTCTACTCGCCGAATGCGTGTCTGGCAGGCCTTCACTCCGTGGATGGTTCTGTGTCGACTGTGCTCCGGTACCAGCCGGCCTCTTCCAGCGCGACCGTGCAGCCGCCATTGTCACTATACTCGCCTCCGGCATCTATGGCCAGCTCTTCGGTTAACGGCACGCGGGATGGCACGCTTCCAGAAGAACAGAACGCCACCTACTCTCATCTGACCCCGGCCAGCACCGATCCTCTGGGCTACGCGCCCGGCAGCCCATTCGCCTTGCCGACCACGTCCGCGTCGTCGGTGCCTGTGGACCACAAGAACTACCACCCGTACTCGCCCCCAGATTCTAACTCGTCCCCGAGCCCAGTCCTTATGCCAGCGCCGAACACAATGTGGGGGTCGCAGCCCCAGGCATCGCATCATGACGAATACGTCTCGTCGTCCAAGCTGGCCAACACCGTGCTGGGCATGCCTGCCAGCCGGATACAGCACTCGTCGCACCACCACCATCGCCACCAACAGCTGCAGCAGCAGCAGCAGCAACAACAACATCAACTGCAGCATCAGCAGCAGCTGCACCAGTCCCTCATAACTCCCCCGAGGACACCGCAGAATGGCACGGGCCAGCATATGGGCAGTGCGTACCCGCCCTTTCTCCAGGGGATAGAACACCACTTGGCTCCGCACTCGTCCATGGGGTGGAACCAGGGCGGAGACGCTGCTCACGGGGTCATGACAGCTGGATTCGCCAGTTACGCCACTCCCATGAATGACAAGAGGCTGCCCCCGAACTTCGGCGAGTACCGTGAGTACACCTTCTTTTCCCTTCTCAATGTCCTTCCATCGAACAGGTAATCTTAATATCTTATCACGCTGGTTTAGAGAGCTGTGCGTAATTCAGATGTGTTGTCCTGGTAACAGCTTCTGACATAAGAAAACAACAAAGATCTACTTTCATTTCTTCGGTAAAACGACAGACAGACAGACAGACAGACAGACAGACAGACGGACAGACGGACAGACGGACAGACGGACGGACAGACGGACAGACGGACAGACGGACAGACGGACAGACAGACAGACAGACAGACAGAGAGGGAGAGAAAGAGAGAGAACTTTATTGGGTCCTCAGCAACGCTACTCTTCTAGCAACGTCGCGGGCCGCTCCCACGTATATAGGAATGTGGAGGCCTCACCGCCGCATCGTGGGCTCTCTGGCCAGCCCGTAGTTGTAGTAGTTACCCCACGAGAATGATATAATCGTGACGGGAAAGGACGGCGTGGCGATATCTAGTGTAACGTTATTCAAGTAAAGGTCATAAAAGGCTATAGCGCGTCATAAAATACATTCTCAGAGGCTGGGATTACCACTGGAGCGCAGGAACTTACAGGTAGTGTTCACGGGCCGTCAGTTTTCGACATTTCAATGTATGGTTTGGCGGTACCTCTGCAGATTACCGATTGCGATTAAGCTTTCACTGCGCTGCGCTGTCAGCGCAACGACAGCCTCGATAACGCCAGTGAGAATGACGCCTTATAGAAATAAGTGATATAAAATGACGCTGCATAGAGGAGCCGGAAATGCTTTTTTGACTGCCGTGTCTCGAACATTACCTACTTGGATAGCCGTTGTTTCACACTTCTGGGAACTCCTGAACTGACGTCATTCAGAAGTAACCAATCGCTTTTCACTGATGAACGTTTATCGCAGTGTAAATAAATTATTTAACGAAGTATTACTCGTTGCGTTACGTCGTTCGTAGCTCTACAAAGATTGCACAAGAAATGGCGCACACTGAGGCATCCCAGCTCCTAAACAACGAGCGGGTGGCCTCAAGCTTATTTGATAAGCTGATGTGACCAAATTTTCTGACGCTTACATATAATCATCCGCTCGTTGTTATTATAGCTGTAAAACAGAATAATCTGATATCGAAATACTGTCGCGAGCGGTTAATTACTTGAAGCAGTAAAGATTGCTTGTATGGCACGACATGATGTGCTTTCAGATATTAAATGAATGTTGGCTAATTGTGTTGAGCATTACTTAATTTACCATTATCCCACGCCAAACGTCCCAGCTGTTTAGCGACCATCTTAAGTACATTCGAAAAAGAAAAACGATTGGGCGGATATATTGCGTTGCAAACAGTTTATTTACTAGAACATTTCGGAGAATAAACTTTTAGTGATGTTGGAGCCTCCTGATTATCGTAGAGTGCCGTTCGAAATGATCGTCAGAATACTCAGAATATTCATTCTGACTGTAGCTTCTGGTGCCAATACTCACTAGAAAAGTAGGTTTACATGCTAAACGAAAACGTTTTTTAAAGGTCCTGCAGTATTTTTGAGCATGGTCAGAAAACACTGCCGATTGGTAGTTTAGGCATAAGGCAAGCCACGAACGCAAAGTGCACGGCCTTGGGGGGGGGGGGGGGAATCGAGCATCATGAGCTGCATAATTACCACGACTGCCGCGAGATGCCGTGGCGTGCGCGTGCTCGCGATCACTCTGGCAATCAGCCGCGCGTACGACAAAAGGAGAAAAATAAAGACTCGAAATTCTGGTTCATTTAACACTAGGTAGAAGTAGTGCCTTCGAAACACTGGTTCGTCGCCTCCGACTGCTTGCTATGTAGACAAAAAGTAAAGAATTGCACATAACTTCGCGGACAGAAATTTCACAATGCATGATCGGTCACGGGGATATAGGGGCAACATCTGAATTTTTAATTCTAAAATGTCCGCGATACGACGAACCGAGACAACTATAACGCATGCAGTTTAATAGAACTGGATCGCATGTCCTTCAATCTCGGGAAGACTGTAGCTCCACAAGCACGTGACGTCAGTTTTCGACATTTCAATGTATGATTTGGCGGTACCTTTGCAGATTACCGATCGCGACTAAACTTTCACTGTGCTGGCTACACAGTGCAACGACAGGTGCTATAGGAGCTGAACAGGTTTATGAAATCCAGTAATAATCTGAAAGTCAATTATGTGAGCTACGCTAATGAGAGGAAGCTCTCATTTTCTGTGTATACATTGACCTAACCACGGTACTTTATGTGCAAATGTAGTCCTTGTTCCCGTGGCGAGACTCTGTCAGTTTCGTTGCTGTTATGGGACTGACTTCGTGTGTAACTTTGTCCGCGTATTTGTTGTCCTTGTTACTGTATTCCTTGTATATTTTAGTGTCATGAGAGTGACCTGTATTTTGTGTTCTTTTTCGTGCCACTACGTATGCATGGCGATCGCCTTATGTGATTTGTTAAATCTTTGTATCGCTTATACGAGCTCTTTAGGTGCGAGCTTATACGGTATTCTTTTTTAGCTGAAGCTGATCTCAGAAGCCACGTTAGCGATGTGCTCCGTCAGGCGCGTCAACAATCCCAGCTTCCCAGTACTCATTAGTGAACTCAATCGCTCAGTGTTCAGTGCTCATGTTAACGGCTATTTGGCTCTTTTCCCAATTGAACTTACGCTCCGATATCGCATGCGTCCAATATAACTCTCAACGTTAACCAGAACCATCCACTACTATATATGTGTACAGCACATTAGGGGCCCACTTTGTCTTTCATCCGTAAACATGTGGCATAAACACGCTCAAAACATAGTGGTCAAGTCAGACCTGAAGCAAGGCTAGCTATGTTCAAGACCATGCCAGAATAAACGAGCAAGCTCTAAATTCATACTATTAACAGAGTTAGACAGCTAGTCTCAATAATTAACCTAACATCGCAAAAAACACATCGAAAACGTGCGGCTGACACCCGCGCCGTGCAAGAGAGGGCGCCACCGTATCGCCAATCACGCGTTTGCTTCACGCCCCGGCGCTTCTCCGGCGCATTCGTCGCTGCACACGAAGGGGAAAACAACCTGACGAAATTCGCTCCAGACGACACGCACCTCAACTAGAGTGTACTAGAACACTGTACCTGAACTGCCGTGGCAAGCAGGAAGTCGACAAAGCGCAGCGAAAAGTAGCGAGCATGTTGCACACCAAGTATGGGAATCTCTCTAACAAGAGTGTACTCGTGCCGTGGAGATCCTACGTGCTTATCTCAAACATTTACTACGTCATCGGCAGTTCGGTAAACGGAGCAGTGGGTATTCTACAAAGTCGAATCCTTGTGTGGCCCGTGCTACGCACTTCATGAAATTTCCCAGTATTGACACTGTTCCTTCAAAAAATTTCATGAATATTAAGAACACCCAAAATAATCAAGAATCGTGAAGTGTCACTTGGTTCCCATGCTACAAAAAAAAAAGTTGTGTTTAACATGAATTATTACACCCTTTCGCTATGTAGGGTCGATAAACAAGGTTAAAAAAGAGCTTTGTGCGCTGTCACTGTGGATAGGGGAGCTATAGTAGAAAGCCGTCAGTTTCCGTCTTTTGTCTCGGAAGCTTGCGCTAAAGAAATGTCATTATAATAAAAACGTCCAGTTTCTCCGAAATATCTTGAGCGTCTGCGTCCTAAACGAGTTACTGTCGCCGCAAAATTTGGCGCTCGGATTGGTTGTGCCACCTGACTGAGCAGAGATAAGTCATGCAAGCATGGAACTAACGACAATCACCAATTCTGTCTCGCTCCTCTGCCAGTGGAAAATTTCGGCAGAAGGGTAACACGCCATATAACACGCGAACACGCCATATCCTAAACAATCTCAATTTTGCCAAGAACACAAAAATGGTGGGAAAAATAGTGTATGGAGGGTATTGTTTTCAAATAATGGTGAGTACACGTGAGTATAAACGTAATTTCGAATAAGGCTTATGGTAAGGCTGAATATGAGTAGATAGGACACTAAGTAGGCAAACATGAGTGAACTTCACTCAGACTCACCCAAGAAATATATCTTCCGCTTTGAACTGATTTAGACTCAGGCTCACCGTAATTTTCCTGAGTCGGACTCACTTGGACTTAAACTCACTAAAATATTACTGACCCAGACTCATTGAGACACAAAGTCACGGTTTGATCTGAGTGCGAGTGAGTTTATTCATGAGTGAGTTCGCGGACCTATGCTGATGAACGTACGTCTGCTACACATCGGAATCCATGATTTGCAAGTACACTTGTTGAAACGCGTAATGCATTACTGGTGCAAGGAATAAAGGAAGCGAAACAAGAGAGAATACAGGGAAGTCGACCAAGCATATGTTCGGTGGGCTACCCTACGCTGGGTGAATTGAAAAGGGGAGTATAAAAGTGCGAGAGAGAGAGAGGGGGGGGAGGCGAGAAAGTCGCTGCGTATGGTATCGTTTGACATCCAACTTGACGGCGAGATGTGGCAAATTAGATATGGCAAACTAATTTACTTGCAGCAGTACGTCATCACATCATACGACACCTGCTTTTGCCTTTTCAGTCTCTCCGCTGTGCGGCAACCTTCAGCATCTAGACATCAGTGGGAACAGCAGGAAAACCCACCAAGATGGTATGCAGATCCCATTGCATGGCAGGCATTTGCAGTCATATAGGCCGGTGATTCGGGTTACGTTCGCTTTGTTTAGGGGCAGCGCTGACAGAATGTTCCTATTAGCAGTGTTCGCGTGAGTAGATAACCAGCCGCTTTCAGAGAAATCTATCTCGCAACGATGTCGGAAACTTAGAGCTTCACGTTAGGAACCGAACAAGCCACTTCTGAAATTTCTGCAAATGACTCGGCTCAATCGTTAAAAGACTATGACTTTTCTCGCTCTTCTCCCAGTCTCTCTATAGAGAGAGAGAGAGAGTTTGTGTGTGTGTGTGTGTGTGTGTGTGTGTGTGTGTGTGTGTGTGTGTGTGTGTGTGTGTGTGTGTGTGTGTTTCTAGGTATCCCTCTCCCTCTGTTCCTTTCTACCTTTGTCACCTCTCTGTCTATCCTTACGCCTTCCCAAGGGCAGGGTCGGATGAAATCCCAAATATTTATTGTCTGGTTTCATTCATGCTTTTATTAATTAGATTTATCTTCCCTCCCTCTTTTCCCTCTGTTAGGGCAGCAATCATAATTTACCAGAGATCGGTTTCCATCTAAGCACTGCAATTTAAGATCATTGTAGCCTGCTGTGTGGTCTCAGTACCCTAATTCTTGCCGCATAATCAATTTATTGCATTTCAATATCTAGAATGAATAGGGGTCCTAATCGTTTTGAAGCCCCAAAAGGAATAGCGTTGAGGCCACTGCGCATGCGTGATAACCAAACAGGGTTCGGATTTTGTGTTGGGGACGCTCCTTCTCGAAGCTAGGGGGAAGACCGAAAGCGTGCTCCAAAAGCTTCGAGTGCGTCAGACAAACGGGACGACACCCACTGAAGTGGCAACTCTCGGCCAAGACTACAGCGCCCTAGATGGGGGGAAAGTGTCTAAAGCGCCACAGACCCTATTCGGAACCTTTTAGCTTCTGCTTGACCCAAAGCGAGCACACGCCTTTAAGGGCCCCAAACTTTTGAGACCCTTATTGGAAAACTCCCTATTCATCTTGACGGTAACGCGCCATATCTGCGCGCTCCCGTAAAGACAATAACCAAGTATCCGGTGCACGACATAGTTGTTACCTTCGAAAGTATTTCGCATAGCACGTCGCCTTTATTTACCTGCCATAACCAGGACGTGCGCAGGGTTTCTTTATTAGCGGAGCTTCGTCGAGCCCCCCCCCCCCCCCCCCGGATCCAATCGGAAAGTAAGCAGGCGTCCCAATGAAGGTAAAAACGAACATCAGGCATTCATGCTTCTCACAACGGCGTGCCTTCGGTCCCTGCGGCGCTCAGGGGCAGATTTTGAACTGCTGCGCCAGTTGTCACGTGATCACAAAAGGACGGGGGCAAACTTTGGCCTGGGTGGAACCTTCGCGCAGCGACGTCGCTATAAGCACCCCACAATGTCGACGGCGCCTGCCAGTGTTTACAAACACGTAATATGTCCATACACCACACACCGGTGTCGCGCTTTTCGTTCGCGTGAATTCGTGTGCGACGTGCATATTGCAGTTATCGAGCGATGCTGCCGTGTGCAGTGGTCACCCGTCGCTCCTAATCTGGGTCGTTCGCGGCGCTGTTTATTGCACAGGGCCGATGTATCTGCAGACGGTCGATAAGGCACGATACGGGGGGGAAGGCAGGCTAGTTCGCGGGGCGTGCTGATAAGGCGCACGTATACGCCCGAAGCCTTGGCGCGTTCGCGAGCGCACAGACCCGCATCCGTTCCTTACGAGAAGGCACGCCGACTGCAGCCCCCGACGGCCGTCACCGCATCTATAGCAGCTGGAAGAGTCGCCTGGCAGCATCCATGTTCCATCTCAAGCACCGATTCGTGCAGCGAGGAGGTACGATCTCGTGGCGGCATCCGTCGGCTTTCTATCCATCGTTTTACCTGCTCTTTTATCCGGACTTGCGTGTCGCAATCGGCATGGCGACCCATGACCCGGTGGGTGCGCGTAATCTTTGCAATGCAGCGTTCCATGCATTCGTATGTGTCGTCGGTAGCACGTCACAATGCATGTCGCAAAGGCGGGTTGCGGATGATGTGGCTGGTATCGGGGATGTTGTACGAGATATAAGGTTTACTTTTTTGTTTCTTCTTTTAGCTTCTTCGCGAGTGCTTCCTTATAACGAAACGGTCTCGAAGGTACATTCTCGCCACTGTGGAGCGTCCCTCATTGTCATAAGCTTGTACTACTTCACTTAGTGCATCGGCGAAAGCTCTAGGGGTGGCTTGCAGGCGCGCCACCAGTGGCCGGCTCGTCGAAGCGATTGCACCGTTATCGTACCGGTCGTTATCACGTGGTGTGGGTGTTCTATAATAAGGACAACGCTGATTTTAAGTATACGTTCTTAGATTACGCGTGCTGCGAGTCGTGAGCGCTTGCTGTTGTGACAACGACGACCCAGATTGTAAACTGCTGTTTTACGCAACGTGCGCCTGCGTTCCACGAGATATCCTTTACCATCCGAGTGCTGTGATGAAATCGTGTGATAGCGCACGAGCTGGATCGCAGCTTTACCGTGATGCGTTTTTTTCGACACGTCGAAAAATTGAGTTTATTCTTTTCATAAGGTCTTAATCTCACAAGTTATTGTGAGGATAGTATAAATGACGCGTGAAAAAAAAAACAAAGAAAAAGAAAGCCAATGAAATAGTGAGTTCGTACTTATCAACAGAAGAGAACAAAACGTATTTATCAAACATGGATAGGCCTTGACGTATGAAACAATATAGTTGTGGAATTGCAGCAGACAGCTTCAAAAATTTATAGAGCACTTGGTCCTAGCAAATCTTGTTCATTTCCCAGTAATTTGCAAGCACATTCGGTCTAACTGTACCGTACGTTTTAGCGTCTTTTAGAACACGCTAGAAATATTAATTCATAAGGGTACCCGTCATGGGTTCTTGACGTTTTGTCACTGGCTGTACATTGACAAATCAAAGGAACCCGTATCTGACACACACACACAAAAAGTCAATACTTGCAGCCCGACCCGTCTATTCTCCTTGAATCAACCAATGTCGCCTCTTTTGTTTTCATAGGCTGATTCGCTTGAAACCCTTAAAAATAAACTGGAATGCACTTTCCTCTTCAATCTAATCAATATATGCCTCCATAAGTGACCGATATTTGCCCGTTGTTTGTGCGCTGGAAACGGGGGAGTGCTGAAAATAGTTCGCTTCACGGAAACTCGAAGCTTGTCTCCCGCGCATATAACGGAGCCTCATCCACCTATCTATGCCTATCCCTCCCTCAAGATGGCAGCGCTCAGAGATACACAGTTGTTATTCCGAAGCTCTTCCAGCTCTCGTTATCTCGAATAACCGATATGGCGACGGTCTTGAAAGCGCTGCCCACTGGACTGCCGTCGCGAAGCGAGGCCGTCTGGGGCGATCAAACTGCGATAAGGTGACGTGACACGGTGCATTTTTTTCCTCTTTTTATTTCATTGTATACGGCGCGTAAAGATAAAAGCCTCGACTCGATCTTGCATCTCGACAATGCCTCTCAAGTGGGAGGGTGGAAGCGAATCCGGATTCATCCTGTAACGGGGGTTATAGGGTGGGGGGGGGGGGGGCGTTCTACTATAGATAATAGTCATAATAATAATAATCGTAATATCTGGGGTTTAAAGTCCCAAAGTGACAATGTAGGTATGAGGGATGGCGTTGTGGAGGGCTCCGTAAGTAACGACCATCGTGGTGTTTTTCAACGTGTATACTGACATGCCAAAGAACACGGGCCTCTACATATTCGCCTTCATCAAAAAGCAATCGCCGCAGCCGGGGATCGAACTCGTGACCTTCGGGCCCACGGTCGAGCACCAGTAACCGCTGCACGGCCGTGGTGGACGTTGTAATATATCGATCGAGCTGAGTGGTATACGCGAGCATTTGCCGACCCGAAAGACGCAGGCTCCGTCCCGGCCTTAGCGGTCACAATTCGTTGGGAGTCGAAGTGCTAATGATAATTTCCGGGGTTCAACGTCCCGAAACCACGATTATGAGGAACGCCGCGGTGGAAGGCTTCGGAAATTTTCACCATCTGGTGTTTTGTAACGTGCAACCTAAATCTGTGTACACTGGCCTCGGCAATTTTGGCTTCTTTCGGCTGCTGACCCGCAGGTCGCGGGATCGAATCCCGGCTGCGGCGGCTGCATTTCCGATGGAGGCGAAATGTTGTAGGCCCGTGGGCTCAGATTTGGGTGCACGTTAAAGAACCCCAGGTGGTCGAAATTTCTGGAGCCCTCCACTACGGCGTGTCTCATCATATGGTGGTTTTGGGACGTTAAACCCCACAAAATCAATCAATCAATCAGTTTTGGCTTCTACTGAAAATGCGGGAGCCACGGCCGCAACCGTACCTTTGGGTCACCAATCGAGCACCATAACTTTTAAACGTCGACGATGGAATTGCGAAATGCAAGGCCTGTGTACTAAGGTTTTGGTGCACGCTACTGTAGGAGGTCGAAATTCTCGAAGCCCTCCGCTACTTCGTGTCTGATAATCATATCGTGGTTTGGTTGTATATAGCGGAAAGATAGATAATATTCACGTGGCAATATAGAATGACAGGAAGTTGATATACTTCAATAGGAATTCAAAAAAAAAAAAACACACTAAAATACCGTGTGGTTGCCGGAACAGACAAAAGAGAAGAGGTAAAGACATGAATAAGCTATGTGCAACTAAAAGGTCAGCCACATTTGGCTGGAAAAGAAGGCAATGACAAAGCTTACGTACACGGGCTATACAATCGGCCAAATATTTAACTATCGCGCATGACTGACCGTTTTCCTTTCTGTTTATCTTGGCCATATGACTAAGTTAGGTTCTACATGGCGAGTATATACAAGTGCATGCTCACAAAGTACATGCCCACGAAACAATTCAAGTTCGTTCAATCATTGGCATTGGCAGGCAAAAAGTTGAAAGTTTTGGCCGGCTGTACCTTCAACCTACTGCCATTTCCTCCACGGTGCAACCTTTCATATTGTGTGTGTGATTGGTGAGTTTTTCGCTTCTGCGGTATATCCATGCCCGCGGATGAAGGCGCTAACACTTGGAAGAATTTTCGAAGACAACAGCTTCTCGCTGGCGTTTGTAAACCTAATAGCGTGATGTGTCATACCGCAAAATACTGGCCGACTGGAACGTTGCATGATCTCTATCTGTCTCGGTTTCTCTCTTTATGTCCGTAAGTTGCAAATGCACCCATCCGTTTTCCCAGTGTTAGGTGGCGTACTGGGTTTTTAGGACTGGTTCACAACCTAGCCTTTTATTTTTATCCTCTCATTTTCCTCTTCTATGATGAATGCATAAGAAGGCGACTCGCGCGCTACGAGAAGAAATCAGTCTTACACACTATAAAAAAATTGTGCGTGCCCAGCAGATCACGAACTACGTGCGCGTTATCAGTGTGGAATTGGGTTCTCGATAAGAAGGTGACCATCGCCGAGTCTCCAAGAAAGGTTGTGGGACATCATTATTGTGGAACAAAAAGACACCATTTTTTTTCTGGGCTGGGGGAGTAGGGCTGGGCTGGGGGAGTGCCCAGCCCAGCCCTACAAGACAATGTCAACGTGAACTCCATTTGTTTTGGCACGATTAGCTAGTTTTTGTAGCTGGCATGTCTCGTACCTTTCATGTTTCGTATCGAGCATGTTTTCTTATCGCGCTGTTTCTGTCCGCACGTTGTAAATACATGGCAGTTAAGTAGATTTGATTATACCAATCCTTTCGTCGGGACCAAGACTCTAAGGAACCGGCATGGCGTCTCTTGCCGTTGTAGCGAAATTCTGGAATTTAAGGGCAATTGGAATGTTAACGTGATTCTGCTTTTCAATTATAGCGCTGCGTCTGGTCCGAAAATTCAATTGTATTGAAAATTGAGCTGGTCTTTCTTGCACGTTTATTTCACGTGACCGGTTTCCGAGGGACCAAACTGTCTTCTGCCAGTGCGCGTAATGACACTTTCCTGCCCGTTCTACTTTTATACTGGGACAGTAAAAAAAGAAAAAGAAATAAGACGCGTCAAAGTACATGACCCCACATGCAGGTTCATCACCGACTGGCTTCTTTGGAGTCGCCGCATGTAAAGCTATAAACTGGTGCGCATAAGCGGAAAGATCCATTTCGATGAACCCGATTACCGAGATAGAGATATAAACTAGAACGCTTAGGCGCTATATAGGATGTCTGGTTTGCATCAGTGCTCTTGCACGAACTTATACGACACGTCCGCGCCACGCATGCAGTGTTGCATTCGCCCACAACACGATATCCCCGTTCGCGTCGTATGGTCTACGATCGCCGGGTACCGGAGGTTATAGAACACTCACGACCAGCGTGCGAAGCACTGGCGAAGGCTACCGGGGTCCCCTGTTCTTTCGCAGCTGTAAATATTGCCCGTCGCTCGGCTCATTCGGACGTCGCTGACGTGTGACGTATTTATTTTGTCGCGGGACAGCCATACCCTACGCGGGGAGCAGTTCACTTGCCGCGGCAGTGTTCAACTCGCACTTTGGTAACGAGACACTAGCATGGCTGTTGAAGAAGCGGTCTTCCCTTCCGCCAGCATCCCGCGCAGATTGTGTGTGTGTTGCTGGTGATCTTTGATTAATTCCTGCCTCCACTGCGCCCCTGTTTCGTGTGCTCGGTAATATTCGCCCCATGCCGTCTTGATCGTGCTAGAAGATACGCTGCGTGTGCTCGCGCTTCCAACGCGTGGCTGTTTTGCTTTCGCGGACGGTGCCTGACAGAAGTGTTCGTTTCAAAGACATCTTGGCGGCATCGCCCCGGCAGAGGGCGTGAGATTTGGCCCCGCGTTCGTATGTAGGGCCGCAGCTTCGTTTTGCAGCTCCCAGCTTTTGCTGCGGACGCTGAGGACGAATTCGGGGGCACGGTGTCGGGCCTGCGACGTGTCGCTGTTCTTGGCACTTCACTAAATGTCTAGCGCTGGTTTCCTTCTCCGAGTGTCAATCAAGCGTTTACCCGTACGAATATCAATGCAGTGGCGCTGGAGATTCGACTCGACGTAGGGCGAAGAAACAGGGCAGTGACCGTTGAAACACGGTTGAATCCACAAGAATACACTGCTAAAAATTCACTGGGAATGCATTAACCTAAACCAACTCGACGGCGAAACCGATCGACTTTTCCCTCTTAGGTGAGGTACTGATGTGGCCTCGTAAGCCTTCGCAAGATTTTCGCACCTAACGTGATTTTGCATTGCCCGCAAGATCGGAGGCACCTCACCAGGTTTCGCATTGCCACCGTGATCGAACCAAGTTTTACCAAGCTGTGATGACGTCATCATGTGACGTTACGTCACTGCGACGCCACAACGGAGTCGCAGCTTACGGCGATCTTTCGCGTAATCATAACGGCATAACCTGCCGTGATCTCTTGAAGATAACTCTTTTTATCACTCCCCCCCCCCCCCCACCACCGATGCCTTCGACGCGGCACAACAAGGATAAAACTTCGCGTTCAACTAGGCATCTAAGGCTTTCGCCTTAGTAATAGCCCTTAATGGCTGGTGCACCGACGTGGACTGTTTCATAAGTACACATAGCATGCTCCCTGTGTTTTTCCTTTCGTTGGTGTATCAATGGCGAGGTTATTAAAGTCAGCCATTGGCCGTAATTCGATAATAGAACACTATCATCGTCATTAACCGTCAAAAGCTATCTTCTTTGTGTCCATCTTTGCTTCGCTCTCATAACACGTGTGCAGATTTGTTTGGCGTGGGATGAAGTAAATCTGATGGCTAAGAGAACGAATACAAAGAGAAAGAGAAAAAAATGAGTGAAAGGCAGAGAAAAAAAAACTTCTTGATGTCAAAGAATTTCTCGTGAGGAAAGATTCGAATCGGTGTACGCGTGATCCGAAGGTGAACATCGTAGCCCCACCGCGGTGGTCTAGTGGCTAAGCTACTCGGCTGCTGACCCGCAGGTCGCGGGATCGAATCCCGGCTGCGACGGCTGCGTTTTCGATGGGGGCGGAAATGTTGTAGGCCCGTGTGCTCAGATTTGGGCGCACGTTGAAGAACCCCAGGTGGTCGGAATTTCCGGATCCCTACACTACGGCGTCTCTCATAATCATATAGTGGTTTTGGGACGTTACACCCCCACATATCAATCAACCAACAATGGATACCATTTCGGCTGGAACTCGACCTGTTTATGAAACTAATGGGCATGCACAGTTTATGGAGAACTCATGTTGCACAGGCATGCAGAACCAACACTGTCGTCACGGTTGCATTTCATACAAATGGCTCCACGGCGAAGACATTCATCGACTATCTATAGGCACGCAAGCGGAGTGAAACGTGGCTTTGTATAGTATAATATACCAAACAAAAATGAGCGTGTTGAAAAAATAGGAGGCGAGGAAGTAAATAATGACGTAGAAGAAAGAAAGGAATGGGAAGAGAAGGAAGAAAGACAAAAAAAAAAAGACTCAGTGAGCAAATTATTATTCCTACACCGCGTTTCCTTCAAGCTAGTGACTACTAGGGCAAAGGAGGCATTATTTTTTTCCTCCTGCTGGCCAACTGCAGCCAATTGTACTTATGGCTACCACGACGTAGTCTTCTCTATACAGATTTTAGGTGCGAAGCTCCTTAGGCCACCGGTTGTTCCCTCCTCCAGATGTTGTATGTAGCCACCTCTAGATTAACTTGCTCAATAGATGGCGCTGTGTGTATATGTCCCTGGGAATAACATAACTAGATGGCGTTAGTTGTTTTCGCGCCGTCTTCATGGAGTCGATGATGATGAGTGAGGCGAAGCGTCCGTCCGTGTGTCCTACCCTCTGTGGGTCCGTCCGTTTACTCGTCCGTCCGTGCGTCCGGGCTTTTGTCCGCCCGTCCGCGAGTCTGTCCGGTTGTCCGTCCGTTTGTCTTTCCATGAGTCTGCCCACCCGTCCGTCCATCTGTGTCCGGCGTCTGTCTGTGCATCTGCCAATCCGTCCGTGTTTCTGTCCATCCGTCCGTACGTGCCTCTTTCTGACCATCCGTTCGTTCGAACGCACGCACGGATGTACACATGAATGGATGGACGGACGGATGCTTCACCCCACTCATCATCATTTGCTCCGTGGACATGGTGTGATTTTTTTGTGTGCGGTGTCTGTCCAAAAAGATATGTAACCTAACCTTACGGTACAGGCTCGTACGACAACGCGTATAGCTGAATTTATCTGTGACGCACCCTGTTAAATAAGTGCATTTATAGTAGAGAACAGAGGGGCTGGTTATCTCATATGCATGTTCTAGTATGGCGATGAGCTTTTTCCTTGATTGCTTTCGCCAACGGAGTTCGGACAAACAACTTCACCGTGGTGGGTGACTATTGTTGAATTCCAATGGCGGAGTCGGTGCAGCCGACCGACTTCGCGAGCGAGCACTCGACTCTGGCGTAGAGCAAATCCTCCAAATCCGCCATCGGAACACAACCCGCCCTGCTGGAGCAAGGCGGAAGCTGCCGCGTTACCCAGGATACCTTGCGTGCGGTCTTTTCCGCTGTCTGTTTCCCACGTGGTTTACCAGCATCGCCGCATCGTTCGTTGGCTTGTTCAGCACTATTCACCTGTGTGGAATGGATATCAGGCCAAGCGTGCAACAGCTATTGTCCACGATGTCTGCTGTCGCTATCGAGTAGCAGAAGCATTGCCGCACGCTTTGCCGAGGTAGCCGAGCCGTCCACGCCGTCCGCCATTATCAACACAACTCGCGTCGCGCCAGCCGCGCCCCTAAGCAGGCAAACGTCTCAAAGGAAATGCGTGACGCTGAGTTCCGGTCCACTCCACCGATTTCGGCGGAGCAGTTTTTCCTGCTCCACGGAGAGACTCCTGCTCTGAATCCCCTCCGGCTCTCTCATTGGAACTTTTGACTCTCGCTCTCACTCTGTCATTGGAACACACTTGCTCTGAAAGGAGCAGAAAAACTTGCTCCGACTCCGCCATTTATTTTATTTTTTTTATTTTCCCTCTGTACAGAGTAGTGAACCAGTTAGTATAGTACGTTCCTTTTTCATCTGTTTCTCTCCGCGAAGTTATGCTTTTTCATGCATTTTCCGGCAAGCTCTCAGGGATAGAAAACTCCTGCGCCGTCAGCACCAATGCGTCTCCTCGCACTTGAAATCACAACGTCGTTTTCACTTTTTTTTTCTTTGTACACGCGCACCAATTGCACGGTCGACGTCCTCGTGACGGAAAACAGTCTGAACCGGCCGTAGAGCGGGAAAGTATGAAAAAAAAAGAATAAAAAAGGCGCGCGCGCGAAAGGCTCTAACGACGTGTCTGACGATTCACCATAAATATTGGGGGTTCCTCCCGAAGGCAGTGTGTTAAACTCCCGCATCGCCTCGCTGCGAATTCGAAACCGCCAACGGGCGGGTGTTGGTCGTAAAAAGAATGGCGAGCTACAGATCACTGCCGGCATGCATGCGAGGCCTGCGCGGAAGCCTGAACGACTGCGCGACGCTGAGCCATCCTCCTCCGCGCAAGCTCGATCGGGTGATCGACTTCTGGACTCCGCTTCAAGGGATATCAAAAATAAGCCTTAATTCATATTATGACGTCTCACATGCCTTGGTGAACCTGAGTGTAAGGGTTGAAAAAAAAAATGCGTGGTTTACGGCTGGTCACTACTTCATATTAAGATGAACGAAATTAAAGAGCTTACAGAAGGACGCATGCAAACATTGATTGAAGATCGCAACTCTGTGGGCGTGGAAAATGTATCGAATATGTTCGTCACGCTCTCCATATATCCATGCCTCTTCAGTGTTCTAAGGCGGTCTTCGCATATGTTGCAGGGTATACAATACACTAATATACAATAAGATGCAACACAATAGACTGTACTATATTACAAAAGAATACGAATTGATTTCCATGCGCACAACAGTTCTCGTGGGTGCCATTGGCTAAAGGCTGTTGCACAAAACTGCTTGACTGAAGCCATTGATCGGTAAAAGGCATACGTGATGGTTAAATAAAATTATACAAACATTGGTAGAAAATGAAATATGAAATCCCAAACGATACGGCAGAAACAATTTTTAAACGTGGTATAAATGATTACATGTCTAGAAATGCGCGAAAACAATGCGTACTGCTGTACCTGCTTCGTTGTCTGTGAAATGTTAAAACGCTATATACTTCAGCTGAACCAACAATCATGCGCGGCAATTACGCGATTTGTACTGCCTAACAGCTCAACCGTGAACACTAGTGATAACAAGATTGTTTACGGTGATTGATTTCAGAATATCTAGCGCAAGTACACCAACGTCAGCAGAGCTGACAGCGCTCCGAACCGCGTAGACATTTGTTATTGACCAACCGACACACAAGTGGACTATATTTTGCGCCTCTCAGGTGGCACTGCAGTCTCTGCTATCAGCCTTGGGCCTCGGCCCGAAAGAATACTTGGTACTGGAGACTCCTGAGATAATACATCATATAAGTGAGAAAGGACATCAAGTCACAGCGGTTACTATCTGCAATGAATGCGTCGACCAAGCTTCCCGCTTAGTCCACTGAACAACGCTACATGGGAGCTCCGCTTGCCAAAGTGCCATGGCACAATGGAATCAGCCGTGCCGCAAGCATAGCCAATGTCACTCATTTTACCCAGCCTTAAGTCTTCAAGCCCCATAGGGGCTTCGCCTATAGTAGGCGCTACAGTTTTGTGTAGGTAACGCTTGGGTGTTGTCTTTGCCAATGCTTATGCGTTCTGCGTTGGGACGGCCGTCACCGCAGTCTAGTGCCACTGCAGCAATAAAGAAACAATGTGACATATTTCTTGCCACTTCGCACAATACAGTGCACAGCGACTAACCGTTTACATCACGTTCAACAAATATTTCCCCACCGACTAAAAGAACGATAAGGAGGAGAAAGGAAAGAAGTGAAAGACAGGGATGTCAACCAGGTGCCATTCTAGTTCGGTACCCTTCACTAGCGGGAAGGGGGGAGAGGATTAAAAGAGAAGACAGAGAGACGAGGTAAGGCAGGACGGTCAGGGTATGTGTGCGCCTGTCCATTACACGCTTGCGACCGGTTGCTTAATCCGGTCGATTAAAGAAAAAAAAACCTAGCAATGCCTGCGTCGCTTGGCTGCCCTGCGACGCGTAGAGCTATGATCTGAGGATCTTTTCTGAAAAAGGTCAGTCATATAGTTTCCATTGCTGGGTGGCAAACCGGATGCTAATATCTGGCTAACTTTCCGGCCTGCCTCTTCCTAGCCCCCCCCCCCCCTCTCTCTAGGGGACCCCAGCGAAAAAAAGGAAAGCTTCTGAAAAAAAATGTCTTCGGTCCTTGCATCTAAGATGACAGAAAGATACTGTTACGCGCCGACATTCGCAAGAGCCGAAGAAAAATGTCGTCCCGACCTCATCACCCGCCGTATGGGATACACGAACTGAGGCACGCGCATTTTCCATCTTGTAGGCGCATCCAGAAACGTGAGAGCCCGAGTCATGTCACGGTGCAACGGCTGCCGAACTCTTCGATCATCTCCCACAGCTCGCGCATCATCGCATTGCGTCGCAGAAGCATTTGACTTTGATTTGTTGTTGTTCTTCATTTGCTTAGGAGTGGTTAAACGCGGACTGCAACGAAATGCATAGCACGCCGTGAGAATCGTCTCTGCCGGCTAAAGCACACATATGGCTGGCTATTCGTCTGTAGATATTGGTTGCACGACATGCTATAAAGTGTAATAGAATAGCGAGAAACATTTTCCTTGCTGGCTTATGGTTGTGCCTTAGTTGATCGAATGCGAATGAGATATCGGAATTTGGCGCGTATTTCGAGTTAGTGAGTGCATTTTCAGATAGTTTAACAAGACACGTTTGTGTTCCAATGTAAATTCGTCCCACGAGGGCATAACAAAGTCATGGTTATTAAAAAAGTGCAGAAGTGTGTGAGCAAACATTTTTCTCAAGTTTCATGGAGCTGACTATCTCAACACTGGAACTAATCTTGAAATGCTTTCCAGGAAGGCGTGACTTCGGGACCCATTGGATTTATGCCAGCAATCGCAAACACATGCTACACAGAGCATGGGTGGATGCTAATTAACTTGTGTTACATCCTCTCCCTGCGGTTGACAAGATTGTTATCCCAGGCTGCCCCGCCGTGGTGGTCTAGTGGCTAAGGCACTCGGCTGCTGACCCGCTGGTCGCGGGTTCAAATCCCGGCTGTGGCGGCTGCATTTCCGATGGAGGCGGAAATGTAGGCCCGTGTGCTCCGATATGGGTGCACGTTAAAGAACCGCAGGTGGTCGAAGTCTCTCATAATTATATGGTGGTTTTGGGACGTTAAACCTCACATATCATTATGTTATCGCTGGCTTTCTCGAACGCTTTGTATTTTTCACCTACTCAACCATTTGCGTGTCTTTGTCACATTTTCCGCGTTTACTTAAAATTAGGTTGTGCGTAGCCCCCGAAATGCCCTTTTTCCTCACCACTCTCCTGTTCGTGTAACGCTCTGTGTATTTGTTGAAATCGAGTAAGATAATGGTGTACTATTTATTTTAAGGCTGTACACGTTCACCGTAATTTGTCATAAGTGAGAACTTGGGTAATCCACCTCTGGAAGTAGGATTGGAGGGCTGCGCGCTAAAATCGATCGTGAAAAGATCATCGAAACTGAAAAAAAAAATACAGGCGCACAGCACTTGCCATAGAATGTCCCGACCACTTTGAGCCTTTGACACGGAGTATGAAATCCGATATGCACTCGCAGCATTACTCCGCTGTTTTTTTGCAGAGTTTTGGTGGCACGCGATCCGTGGAGGGGCTCGTTTGCGAAATTGATGGATGAGCTTCGAGCCCGCATCTTATTGTATTTTGTTCTTCTGTGTCGTTTCAGCGACGGACATGGAGATGTACGTAGGCGAGGGCCGCGAGTGCGTCAACTGTGGCGCCATCTCGACGCCCCTGTGGCGCCGGGACGGCACGGGCCACTACCTCTGCAACGCGTGCGGACTCTACAACAAGATGAACGGCGCCAACAGGCCGGTCGCCAAGACGCCCCGACGAGTGGTGAGCAGGCTGGTGAGCAGGCTGGCTCGCTCCTTCTCTCTATCCTCTGCACGTGTTACGCGACTGTTTTGGTTGTGCTACAACGACAACGACCACGACGACAACACTAACACTAACAACAACAACAACAACAACAACAACAACAACAACAACAACAACAACAACAACAACAACAACAATAGTAACATGGTCCACAGAGTGAAAAGTTCCTTGGTTAAACGAAACTTTTACAAAGAGTCACGCCTTAACTTATGCGTTCCATAAAGACTGCTTTAAAGTGAAAGCCGTCATTATATATTATTTACTTGCCCCTTTAAATAGATTGTATTGGTCGTACGTTACACGCGTTAAAGAACGCCAGATAGTCAAAACTTCAGGCGCCTTTCCCCACAGCATCCCTCATTATCATATCGTGATAGTGGGACGGAAAATCTCGACAGTTGTTATATTACCGTAAATGAAATAAATATTTTGATCAATTTATAGAATTCTTTTTCCGTGTTCTTCAAGTCAAAAGCTGTTGCAAACAGCTCGAAAGTGACTGAAGGAAAAGTAATAGATAGAGGCGGCCTGTTAGCTTGGATATATATTGATGCAAAACGATATCGTTAAAATGAATACAAATGATAAGATGAAGACAGGACATGCACTGCACTCAAAACTAAAGTTTTTCATTAAAAAAAAAAGATGCCCTTAATGTGCAGCCAACATCGTCACACAAAAGATTATCACAGAAGGTGCAAAGCAAACCACATCAAGATTAAAGAGCAGGAGGAACATGGCCTTGAAACATACAGAGCGATAAACACATTATGAATAGGCACAATGATACACACGTGTTGGGTGATAGGAGGGGGTGGAGGTTTAGACATGCCTGGCTGACGCATTCATCCTTTTATTTGGGAATGTGGAAAACTTCAATTCATTATCGTGTTAACTTATGATGATGTCTTGATAGGATGACAGTATCGGTGAAATTGGGACAAAATCCGCACGAAAGACAATGGTTGAGAAAGGGATAGATCACGACGCGGGACAGGTGGAGAGCGAGCGTCAATTTCGTGCATCTAAAGGGTGTTTTTTACAATGAAAACTTTAGTTGCATGTACGGCGCATGTCCTGTCTTCATATCGTCCTTTGTATTCGTTCTAGCGATGTCGTTTTCCACCGATCTGCGTGAAGGCTCTTTACGACAGCGCAGTAATCAGTTTACAGAGAAATAAAGGCAGTATACAGGCGCATATTTTGTGGAGTAATTAAAAAAATATTAGAAATGGTTTGTGCTCAACAGTGGTCACTGCAGAGAGTTAGAAAATAGTAAAAAGCAGCGATCAGTGCAACTCTGTGTTTCAAATGCTTGAAATTCCCTATATACTATCTGGTATAGTATTGAAACGAAAAAGAAAGCTAACTATTCGATATTTTCATAAACATTCACAGTGACAGTTCCAGATGCGTGTGAATGTACGCGATACCGTTCAGATTCAGCGCCGGACACGAAAAAAATTTGAAAGGTCGTTTATGCCTCCACACCCCTTGTTCAAACGAGGTCACAGATGGTAATCTCAGATTTCCATAGCTTCCTGTTACGCTTTATCCCCAGGCGATATGGGGATAGAGAATGTTAAGTTTTTCACTTCACCTTCTCATCAACCCACGTTGGCTGACAGGGCTGCTACTACGCATGGTCGCTCTCGTTACGCAAGAATCCGCCATTACAGACTTTAACAACACTGAGGTTATCAGGTGTGCGGTGTAGTTTGCTATAATAATTACTAGAGGGAACAGTGACACTGTGATTGTTGAACCACCATGGCAGTGACGGGCTGTTCACGAATTTCGCTTGTCTTCCCATTTGCGGCATCAAAACGCACTTGTGCCTTTGTTTATTATGTTCTGGCTTTTGCTTCGAGAAACAAAAATGTTCTATTGTGAACTTCGTCTGATAGTTCGAATTGAAGCAAAATTTAAGCCACTTGAAGTAAATCAAGCATTTGAATTTGTCAACCTAGGAGTCAAAAGGGTGGGAACAGCCGAACTTTGTGTTGTAACAAATCGGCTGCAGGCCACACCGAGTCACATGGAGCATAAAGAAGCAAGTTGGGACAACTCTGTGTACTAACCATACTTCCCATGATGGAATAAGTGCCGTACGTTGCAGCTCCCGTAGAAACTGTCAGTATTCCCTCTAGCGCACTCTAATGAAACACTATGGCGTATACCCCCGTATTCGAAGTGTCTAAGAAGGCAATTCTTCGCTATAGCCAAGAGTGCCTACTGAGCATGCGCGCCCGTCGGCACGTTTGCGGAAGCCACGAAGCTGACAAGCGCTCCACGAAGGCGGCACTGTATACGCTATCCAAACACTTCGCGGGCGCGGCTTGCGTGTGTAAGCGAAACCATTTGCGGCCCGCACAACAGTTTGTCTTTGTCCCGAGCCGCCCCGCCGTGAGTGATGACGTCGGCCGACGCGAGGCTCGCGTTGAGCCGATCCGTTATTATCTTGTCTCCCGCTTGCGGCCATCTGTTATGAACGCGCTATCACGCTGTTCCTCGTCTGCGAGTCGATTTGTCCAAGTTTATTCTTGCCATTAGGGCGAACGGCCTCGTTAAAAGCACTTGCTTCTCGTCTAATCGTCGCACGCTGATAGGCGCGATAGAGATGTGGCATCGGAGGAGCACAAGTGCTTTCCCATGCGATGCCGATTTTTTAGCGGCCCGCGCTTAATTAAAGCTGCGCTAGGCGTTACAAGGACTTGTATGAAACTATTTGAGTACTATGTTACACGACTTCAGTTCCAGTTGTGTTGGTTAGCGTATCACATAAGTGATACGCTAGTTGAGGTAATTTATTAGGGCGCACCAAAATTGCGATGCGGACAACTTGCAGTATAGTGTTTCGGAATGGAGTTATGTTATTAGGCGCGCACTTAAATAAACCTGCGCTTGGCGTTACAATGGCCTATCTGAAACTCTTTCAGCACTACGTTACGCGTAATGGTTAGGGTTTGAATAAGGGATACGCTAACGGAGATAATTCGTTAGGGCACCTCAAAGTTCTTTGTCAGCAACTTTTAACTTAAGGTTTTGGAATCAAACTACGTTATGTAATAGGAAAAGTAACCGTACACACTAAACTTGCATTGCAATGCTTGAAAGAAAATGGTCGCGCTTAAAAAAAAAACAAGAATCGCAAACATTCGTTGGCACAGAAATATTTCAACGAAATGTAGCAACTGCCTTGCAGTGTTTTGTTCATAAGAATACTTACTTCTATAGCAGCGTTATGTTGACTTCATTTAGGTGCACACCAAGGTCCGTATTCACAAACCAACCTCAACCTTTCCTTATCCAGTTTTCCTTATCAGATTTAAGCTTTTTATTGCTCGTGATAAACAAATTGGACCAGTATTCATAAACTAGCCTTGTCCTTATCTTTTGCCCTGTTACCATTTTTTGTGCCTTTGTTACCATTTTTTGTGCCTTTGTAGACTGTAAAGGAAGTTTAGGAAAACGTGAGGTAAGGCCGAGGTTGGTTTGTGAATACGGGCCTAAGAAACCGTACGTGGTATATCACAACAGTGCGAAATTATTCTGGACTTCTTCATTAAGATCTGAAGCGTTTCCTGGTGATGATTTTATTAGAAAAGTTCTTCAGAATTGATAAGAGCTTACAGGACGCTTCAGCTTCACCCTCAAGGGTAGAACGCGATTGCGTAATCAAAGCCAGTGCGCACCGATTTCTCAACTGCTACAGGCGGTCTTCGGTTCTCGGTGCATGCCGCCTCTGTCCCACTTAAAAATCGTCGCTGAATTCATAGACAGATAGATGCTTGGGCTAGTTGGTGATTGAGAATCAACATATTTGCATAGCGCTAGAGTGCGAGTTACGGCGTAACTACGGAAGAAGAGAGAGGGACAGAAAAGAGTCCCTTCAGCGCTCTCTTCTGTCTTTGTCTATTTTTTCGTAGTTACTCCGTAACTACTCGTAGTCTTGCACTGGGCAAACATGTTGAATTCCGAGAATGTCGATGATCTTTGGTGCTCGACGAGAACGCAATATGACCTAATTGATGACGTCATATTGTCACAAGACACCATTGGTGATGTCAAGCGACGTTGTCGCCTAAATCTCGTGATGCATCGTCCATGTCTTCCACACAGTGCCTCAGCGTGTAATGCAAAAAAAAAAAAAAATCACAGCATATCCACGGAGTGCATGGTGATGTGGGGCGAAGCGATCGTTCGTTCTTGCTTCAGTTTGTCCATGCGTTCGTCCGTGCGTCCGTCCATCAGTGCATCCATCTGTTCGTTCATCCACGCTTTCGTCCCTGCGTCCGTCCGTGCGTCTGTCGATCCATGCGTCCATTTGTCCATCAATCCGTGCGTCTGTCCGTGCATGTTTGTCTGTCCGTCCGTTCATGCGTTCGTCCATCTAGTGAACACTTCAAGTACCGCCATGTCGCATCTTCTCATCATATATTCAGCATATAGAAGCAGCGCCATCCAGCGGTCATTCCAAGGACTAAACGAGAGGTGGCGCTCGCGCACTTTCTTATGGTCTGTGCTTCGTGTCTACTTTCCACCTTTCATCGCCTCTAGATCATGGCGATATATAGTCTACTATATTCAAGGCACTGCGGCCCAACCTTCGCTAAACCTTGCTAAAACCAAGAAGATTACGCCCAGCGAGTTTAACGTGGCAACCCTTTCTGCTCAGATTGTGCTCAAAGTGCGTCCTTCTGATACTAGTTTTTTTTTTAGTAAGCATCAAATTCAAGACAAATTTTATTGGAAATTAAGTCGCCAATACTCTTCTCTGTAAGTCATTTCATCAGAAACAACTATCTTCTTATTTATGATTAACGTGCGCGGGTTTCCTTCTCAATTGAAAAGGGTGCGCGCGTGCCGCTCCTCTAGTCCGGCCGTGGAGGTGGCGACCTACTACTGCGACGACACTATACATACATCGCGGACGCATGGCACACTACATTAGGAGCTTCGCCCCCAAAAAGTCACATGCACAAGCCACGCGCTTCGTGCTTGCGGCGTTCTTGTGGCTTGAAACGTTTTGCCTTCGAGTCGTCTTTGGCGAATGCATAAGGTACCCCGTTATTTTTTGTTTAGGACGTCTTGTATGCAGACTGGCTCATGTGTAAATCGTGGATCATATTCTGTGGATCACAGTATATAGGACAAGAAAGACATAGAACGTGTAAGAAGGCAGGGTGATTAGGCAGAGTTCTGGTTGGGTATCTGGGTGGAGCAACTAAGTAGAAAAAAATTCATGAGTTGTTCGTGAATGAAATTAGTTTATTTGTATAGAGGCACAACATTAGCGGTTAATTAACTCTCACGCTTACGAGTAATGAAGTTTGTCTGTTTTGCGATATATTATTAATCTATATGTTTGCACAAATGACACATGAAGGCATACTAATGTGAACTAATGAATGTTTTTAGTTAGGTTGTGTACCATATGAACATTAGCGTCGTTAATTTTTCCACCACAAGACTGAATAACAAGGTCAAAAATAATCTGCAGAAAATTAAAATTAATCTGCAGAAAACGAAAGTAATGTACAACAACCTCGGAAAAGAGCAGCGCTTCGAGATAGGTAATAGTGCACTTCAAGTTGTAAAAGACTGACTACTTAGGGCCGGTAATAACCACGGAGCCGAACCACGAGATTGAAGTAACTAGGGGAATAAGAATGGGGTGGAGCACTTTTGGCAAGCACTCTCAAATTATGACAGGTAGATTGCCGCTATCCCTCAAGAGGAAGGTATACAACAGCTGTATCTTGCCGGTACTTAGCTATGGAGCAGAAACCTGGAGACTTACAAAGAGGGTTCAGCTTAAATTGAGGACGACGCAGCGAGCAATGGAAAGAAAAATGGTAGGTGTAACCTTAAGAGACAAGAAGAGAGCAGAGTGGATTAGGGAACAAGCGGGGGTTAAGGATATCATAGCTGAAATCAAGAAGAAGAAACGGACATGGGCTGGGCATGTAGCGTGTAGACAGGATAACCGCTGGTCGTTAAGGGTAACTAACTGGATTCCCAGAGAAGGCAAGCGAGTTAGGGGGAGACAGAAGGCTAGGTGGGTAGATGAGATGAAGAAGTTTGCGGGTATAAATCGGCAGCAGCAAGCACAAGACCGGGTTAACTGGCGGAACATGGGAGAGGCATTTGTCCTGCAGTTGACTTAGGATGATGATGATGATGATGATGATGATGATGAACAAGGTCAAAGCTTTATTTTTAAATGTAACGCCGAAACCTGCGTGAGTGGCGTCACTGTTTTCAAAGTGTACTTGTCTCATTTTGGGGACATTGGCTCTGCGAAATTACCAGAAACTTGGCATGTTAAGTCGATGGCCCCCTCTGAGCTCAATGAACTTCATTTTTGCCGATTAGGAAATAGGGCGGACCCAGTATGTGCCGTCAGAATCTATGACATCATTGCATTTGGTGCGGAAACATAGAGGGTGTCACCAGGCGCATTTTATTTTTGCGGGTTTTCTCGCTTACTAAGCGCCATCTCATGGCAAGTGTGCTGATTTTCGAATAATAAAAGAGGAAGTTACTTTTAAGAGCCAGGCAGATGATTCGGCAGACAGCCTTATTTATAGCCTGAGTGGCTAAGCAGTGGGCCTACCAGGTAGGCCTAGTCAACCGTCGGATAGTCCTCTTGTCAGAACAGAGAGGCTGTGCTCGTTCACAGGCCCTCTGGGTAGCCTGGAGCGGGACGTCTTGTCTGGGGTTCGTGACGGCCATCGCCAAGTCTTCTGTTTTAAAGTCCTGTAACGTACGGCACTGCCAGAGTGTGTGACGTTAACAGCAGAATTCTGAACCACAATTTGAATAGTGCACCAGAAATAAATAGTGCTGTACATTCTCCCTGAAACATTTTTTTTGCTTTCGTTCAGTCTGCAGCGCGGCGAGCGGGCCTGGTCTGTTCCAACTGCGGCACAAGCATGACGTCACTGTGGAGGAGGAACAACAGTGGCGAACCTGTGTGCAACGCCTGTGGCCTCTACTTCCGACTTCACGGGGTATGTGCACACCATTTACCACAAATGGCGAGGTTGCTTTGAAAACGTATTTAAATTATGTTACAAATCACAGCTGGATGAAAATAAGGACATTACTATTACTTCTTCAGACCATTTTCTGTACAAAAGGTTCTAGGACCTTGGACGTGGACCTCGATGCCATAGAAAGCAACTAAAGCGCTATTGAAGTACCTGAAGTGAACAAACCGCCTCTAGACTAGATGTACTCCCCCACGTGTGCTCGAGATTCTATGTATCTTTCTTCCTTTTTTCCCCCTTCTATCTCTTCCTCCCTTTATCCCTTCTCCAAGTGCAGCCTGGTAGCAGACCGGCCATGCGTCTGCTTGACTTCCCTGCATTTTCTTGGATCTCTCTCTCTCTCCTGGAAAGTCATGTTTTGAAATACAGCAGACATCCAGTATTCCGTCACCGATGATCACTTATCCAGCGTATCGTGATCCGCCGTTTAATAAGTGAGAGGTGCCGCGAGGTGAGGCTTCGAATCAATTTCGCGACTACGCAGACGTAAATATGGTTTATTGCGTGTGCACGTGCGCGCATCAGTACGAGTATAGTTCAGTGCAGTGGCGGCTGGCAACCTAGAGGTTCTTTATTTTATCCTCGCCCTTTCTAAAGCTGACTGCTGACTTGACACGCGATACAAATGAGTGAATCTACTTAACCACGTATAATATCACACTTGCGCCCATCCTATGTGGCGATGTTCGGGGGCGAAGGTTGAGGGAAGGACTTTCTCGCTACAGTGCAGCTGTTCTCGCTGCGTTGCGCGTTAGTCGCATGGCCTTTTGAATCGCGCAGAGCGCGTTCGTGGGGCGTGTAGTTACTAGCGCGAGCCAAATCAAGTAAAGATGACAAAAAAGAAGAAAAAAAAGTTGAGGCCACGCATGAAAAGCGATCTAGCGCATTTCGGTTTCGCCAGACCGGGGGTGCGCGCGCATTTGACGCGAGCAACGAGACGAGGTGACGTTATCTGGCCGGGCGCGCTGGCCGCGAACCTTGGGGGGGGGGGGGGGGGGGGGGGGCTGCTCTCGGTTTTGAACCAACCAGAAGCCGAGTCATCCAAGCAACAGCAGCAAGGAAGGGACTGTGGACAGACATCCCCCTCCCCCTTGAGAGACTTTAGCGATAACCCGGAGCGTCAAGATTTTGATCATAACCGCATGCTCCTGAGTAAGGCCGCCGCTTCTAGGGTGTCGCCAACGTGTCGCCGAGAAGCTTGGTGTTTGCGTGTCGTTTTCTTATTTTGGAAGCGAGCTTTGTGAAACTACTGCGTGCGTCGTAAAAGAGCCTGGGTACGCAGCTACGGCGCGGAGCCTTCAGGCACTAGGCTAGGGAGTATCACGTGGTCCATACAGAGTTGGTCCTTACAACCTAAAAAGTAGGTGGTCACGCTTACTTCTTCAGCAAAAAATGCAGCCATGTCGCCTATGTCCGCCCTTGTACGCAGTAACGTTCCACCGCTATTCCTCAGAGCATAACTGAATGCAGGAACAGCGCAACCTAGAAGTAGTTACTTGGTAACTACGGAAGCGAAAAAAACAAGGACAGAAAAGAAGTTATGAAGCGTGGAAGCTTGGGCAAGTTGGTAGGACATAACTGAATGCAGGAACAGCGCAACCTAGAAGTAGTTACTTCGTAACTACGGAAGCGAAGTAGTTACGAAGTAACTACTTCTAGGTTGCGCTGTTCCGGCATTCAGTTATGTCCTACCAACTTGCCCAAGCTACCCCGCTTCATATCCTCAGAGCAACGGTTGCTCCCCCGCCAAACACAAGGTGGCTCACACGAGGTCTGCGAAGCAAACGATATAATCGAAAGTACCGATGATAAGCGTTGGCAGCATTTTGTCTTGGGAAGTGCAAACCTGTGTGGCATTGCGTTAGGAGAGAAGGGGGGTGGGTGGCATAACTTTGTCAACGACGGTGCTACCTATACTGCATCGATTTTCAACTGGGCGGGTTGGGGGACGGCGAAATTTTATCGCTGCGCCTTCCCTACCTATAACGTGATGCATGGTGCTGGCAATGCACCCGTCCTCCCGGAGTCGCAGCGTCTCCCGGCCGCTTATGTCAATGTATAGGGCTGATTTCGCCCCCCCCCCCCCCCCCCACTTGCTAATAGAGATGGCCACCTGTCCTGCCCCACCCCTCCTCCATGCGCACGCCTATGGGGAGTCCGCGTTATCGGTAATCACCTTTAGCCCCGAGAAATTGGAGGCCTTAAAGCTTTAGGAGGCCTGAGGGACCTCACGGCAAGGACTCTTCGACGCCCGCCGTTGCGTGCCTACATTAGTCGCGCCTGCTTAGAACGCTGTTCTGTTCTTTGCATTCGCTTCTTGATCGTCTCAAGCAACAGAAGAACGACGAAAACAGCATCGATAATGTTCTTGTTAAAACAATAAAAAATGAAGTTTACTTTTGCTTCTGCAACACGCTCGGTTGTACGAAAATGGAAATCAGGTTCGCGTCACGCTGCAGAATCATGTTTCATTCCCGGCAGCCAACGGTGGGCGGAACATAGATGCAGCAAAATTATTACCGCATGATCACGTTGTGGTTTCTACCCGCAAGATATGAGGCTGTCACTCTCACTGGGGTCAATTGTACCGCACACATAAGCGTGTCTGCGGACAGCGTTTTTGCCGGAGTGCTAAGCACCGCACACGCGTTCACTACGAGTCTCGCAAAATATTTCGAATGCTCTCACCCGAGAATGTCCCCGCAGCAGTTGTGTCAGTTTCTTAGCAAACTTGCTCGGCCAGCTTGTTCTTTATTTTCATGTTTTTTTCCTCGCGACAATTACGGTGCTTTTGTTCACCAAAATGACGTTAGGTGTGGTTGTGGTTAAGCGTGGAAGTTCTCATTGATCTTGAATTGCGTCATTGTGCAGCATTGTATATAGCTGCTTTACACTTGTATAAGTAACACCTTTGATAGCCACCTCGTAAATTGGTTTAATGTCGTTACCCTTGAGCATCAACCGGTAGGTCGACATGACTTGCGAGACCAGTCATCGCCTCAGTGAGGTGAAAGATAATCATTATGCTGGCGACGTCACAAGCTGCGTGTGCCATCGAAACAGTTCATTTCGATCATGGCGTTTGTTTCGAAAACCTTCATATCTACAGTGCTCACACCAGAAGTTTGCTTACCGTTTGGGACACGGTAGTAGATTGAACCAGTATTTCACGTAAGTTAGAGTTTACGACTTGATAATACCTCGTGAATGTCGAGAAGAAATCTGTGCCTATGTTCCGAGTAAATGGGCATTTCAGCATATCCGAAACCCTGGCGTGCGCGGCTGTATTATTTTGTTTTATTTCCGAATATCTGTTTATGACAAAGTAATTCATTCCAAGTCTACCGTGTAGAAAGTTCCATTCTGACAAATCAACTAGATGACAAATCAACTCAATGAGCTGAAACATGCCGATTTTTTTTATCCAACCCGTGTTTTCAACCTGAAGTCTAAGCCCACTCGTATGCAACCGCTTACCATAATTTTATAGCGGTAATGTTTTGTAGTATGCAGAGAAATTTTCATAGCACTAGTTTATTGGAGTACGCAGTGAAAAAAACAAAAGAAACGTCTTGCTTTTCTGCGTCACTATTTTCACTGTGAATCTCCTATTCGGACGGGAGTTTGCTTATAATCGGCTATATTATCGAATCTTTCTACAGTTTATTAACTTTCACTAGTTACGGAACCTTCAACCTGGAATCTTGAAATAGTTGCATCGCGAAATCTAGGCGTAATAACCTCCGAATCGCTGAAGAGTGGGCACACAACGGGCGCACAAAAGGGCGAAAAGCGACGGTGGAGCAGGCGAGTCCTTGCCGTGACGTCACGCCGCTACGATGGCGGTGACGCCAGTGTTCGTTCTCGGGGCCAATAGGTCGGCGAACTCACTCGTGAACCGACTCACTCGTAATCACTCAGACCGAGCTGTGAGTCGGAGTCTGAGTTAGTCCGGATGAATAATAGTTTAGTGAGTTTGAGTCCGGGTCAGTCCGGTTGAAGAACATTTTCGTGAAAGTCAGTCCGGGTCAGTCCAGCTCGAGGAAACATTGGTGAGTCTGAGTCCTTGCGATTCCGAAGGGCAACACATATTTATGTAGAGCTACACTTACCTTCTCGTTCACCTTACTACCAATCCATATGTAAATAAACAGCAGCACGCAAACCTGGGGCGCCATTCTCAACGTACCCGCTTAGCGGACATATCCACTTCGGTGAAATGCATTCGTTTACTAAAAAAAAAAAAAAGTGGCGAGCCGTGACGTCAAGGTGCTTTTGGCCAAGTCGATGCACCGAACCCGCCAGCGAATTCCCAGCGTCAAGAAAAAGTGGACTTAATCTACGGTAACAAGACACCTAAACAAACTTTACCAGTCTGACCTTAAGTATGAGCTTGTTGAGATATAGGAGCACGATGTAGCGAATGTGTACCGACCTTCCAAGTGTTTCAGGTGAGCGGCCGCGTTAGGCCTAAGTCAAGGGCTAACGGGATTAGAGTTCATTCAGGGCCTCCGAGATGTGCGTCCCATGGCGGACCACTTGGGGTCACAATTCATTCAGGTGAAAGGCATTTCCTCCCTCTTACTTCCGTTGAGCCCCGCCACGGTGGTCTAGTGGTTAAGGTACTCGGCTGCCGACCCGCAGGTCGCGGGTTCGAATACAGGCTGCGGCGGCTGCATTTCCGATGGAGGCGGAAATGTTGTAGGCCCGTGTGCTCAGATTTGGGTGCACGGGAAAGAACCCCAGTTGGTCTAAATTTCCGGAGCCCTCCACTACGGCGTTTCTCATAATCATATGGTGGTTTTGGGACGTTAAACCCCACAAAGCAACCAATCACTTCCGTTGAGAGTTGTGAAACTTTCGTGACGTTAAAATGACGTTCTGGATAGAAGGACCGGCCACAGGAGGCGTGCTGCTCACCGAGCTCAAGCCATTCTGTGGAGCATTGTCCTCCGTAGGGTGGGTACATAGCGAATACCTCCACATGTGGTGCAGGCGTTTACTGAAATACGAAACGTTTCACTAGGCCAATGCGACAGCAGTCGCATTGAAAAGAACCAGAGTACATGTTCGATACACAGGGAGACCATAGTTGTCGCTCCACATTTTTTTAAAATGTTTTACGAAAAGTTACTGGATGCAACGTTCACTACCCACATGAAAACCTTACTATAATTTGCTTTAAATGTGCATCAGGGCTATTACAAGTTGTCAAAGACAACCTTGAGAGACAACCAGGAGCCAACATATATCAAAACAGCGCCTAAGTTCCCAGCCTTCCTGACCGTCTGAACGAACTCGCTCATAGTATGTGCCCCCACTCCAGTAAAAATTAAAAAAAAATCTGAGGTCATTACTGCGCACTGCCAAATATACTGACACCAGCCCTACCCAGTCAACATATTTCACACGTATGCTGCATAGGCAAACGTGTCCTTTATCTAACAGGCTCAAGTTGCAGTGAAGGGACAGCTGCCGAGTGTGAAGCTCAGATATGAATCGGCGTCCATTCGCGCAATTCTCATCTATGCACACAGAGCAGTAGCCGGGCTCCCTGCGTCTCAACAAATCCTCGTCTTCTCGTATATACGGACTAAGCTCATGAACGCCCTTAATAAGTCAGATAACGGCGGTCCTCCTTATCTCAAGCAGAAGCGTGCGATGCTATTTAATATCGCGCTCCCCTTGCAGGCCGTCGCCTTCTATCTGCCGGTCTCGCCTTTCGCTCATCGCCCCTGACCGGCTCCCGAATCCATGGTACGGCGACTTCGCGTGCTTCAGCCCCTGGTTTAGTGGCACCTTATAACCTGCGTCGATGGACGCCTCCATATAAACATTGTTCGTATCAATTTTTCTTTGGTTGCCCCAAATATTTATTATTTTCTCTATTTCTTCTTTCGCACTTTAATCCGTAAGCCTATAAGGTCAAAGGGAAGTGGTTTACAGGTGCTGTACAAGGCGCCCATTTCTAGCAACACATTTTCTTCACGATCGCATTGGTGGCTCTGGCATTATCGTTTGCGGTACACTCACGCTGTAGCTGGTCTGTTTTTATTTACCGGACTACAATCAAGTATACAAGTTATATGAAAATAAGATGTTGCTTGCCGAACAATGTGGGATGAAAACATGTAACTCCATAAAAGGGCTTTAGCCTTTCCTGTGATGTTCGGGCTGTTTAAAGACCACTGAAGTACTAGAACATATTCATCATCTGTTTAAAATGCACCGATTGATGAAGAATTTGATTATAGCCCTTCGCAGCGTGGCTCTTAAAGTAATTGAAAGTCTCAGCATTTCTGTCCTAATGTACGTAGGGGCAGTCTTCGATGTCAGGAACAGAGTCGTCGTCGAGCAGTTGTTACCGAAGTGAGTGATAGCCGCGGTATAGTAGCCCAGTCGCACAAGTGTGGCGCTGTAGTTCAGTTTAGATTCCCGGCAACTGCAGCCGCGACTTCGATGCAGGCATGTATGTCTGCACATATTAAGAGAGAGAGTACGGGAAAGACACGTAGGTTAACTAGACTTTCAAGTATGCTAGCCCACACGCGGGGAGTAAGATCAGAGGGTGAGAGAGAGAACATACACTTGCCGCACGCCCTATTCCTCAAGTCTCGACAACGAGCCTGTGGGTAGAGGCGCCTGAACGCACTGGCGCCTAACCAATTACGAAGAGGCAAATAAGTGACGTATGCAGAGGGGCAGAGGTGCGGGAGGAATCGAGAAGGGAACTAGAGAGCGAGAAAGGGTTCATCAAAGCAGAGTTAAAAAGAAAACGGCCTTGAGGTATCGTGTGAACGCGGGGATCTCTTTTTCCCGAGAAGTGGAGGCTGCGGTGGGGTAAATAAACGAGACCCCTTAGGAGGTCTGGAAGGAAAAAAAAAAAAAGAAGACAATGAAAAAAAAATGCCCTGGAGGGCAAAGCATGTGGCGAGACGCTCGTGTCCGCTTCGGTTTCAGCACGGCCGCCGCGTCGAGCCGGACGGGCCACGCGAGGTCAAGCTTGGCGCCGTGTGCGTGGCAGTCGCGTGACCGGGCGCATAACACGTTGGTGTTGCCAACTAAAATTTAAAAAAAAAAAGACGCGTAGAGTGAGAGACAGAGAAAGAGCAATTTGCGGGGTCTTTCGTCAACTGCTCGCAAGGCGTAAACATATTTGGGGAGACACTCGAGAAGCGGCAGCAGCGACATGCGCGTGCTATGTCATGTTGACAAGTGATGAGGAAGGATGAGTAGGGGCTCGCTACAGGTCCACCTGTCCCACAGGGCGGCACTGGTAACGGAGCGTTTTTTTTTTTTGTAAGGGTTGTGGGGAGTTTCCCGCCGTACGGCCTCATTGCGATCGCTATGCGCTGGAGGCTGCATACGGGTGATACAGCCATTAGAACTTCATTTGAGATAATTGTACGTGTCTTCACATTGAGATGAAAGGCGCAGTCGCAGCATATACAGTCAATTTAACTTCCGTGGAGAGAAGATAGAATAACAACACTGTAGACATAAGTGTAACGACAACCGCGGTAGTACGTGGGTTGGACTCTCGGGCACCGTGGCCACATTTTGATTCGGTCAACATGCAAAGATCATCCCTGCACTTTAATTTGCGTTCACACTGAGGAATCCAGGGTAACCAAGATAAATAGAAAATTGGTTGTCGATTCCTTTAAACCATTACATGTCACCCATCACTCGTAACATCCAAGCTGCGTCGTTTCGTCAGTGACGCATATTCTCTTATTGCTCAAAGACTCGGAGCGCAGTACAGTCTGAAAAAAGAAAACTGAAAATGCTCGGTTGGTTGGAGTACCATGCACAAGCCTGTGATGTGCATAGTACTCCTGAAGGCATGTCGAGATCGATGCGCGCACGAGCAAGCACTACGCTCTTTACCAACACTAAAGAAAAAAGTAAGGGACCCTGACCCTGACCCTTGACTTAAATGTCTGGTACATCGGCGTTATTGTGCTTTATTGTATTCTTGTGTTAACTTGTGTTTCCTTGCTCTCTCGAAGTGGATCTCAGAAACATGGCCTGTCTCGGGGTATTCTTACACCTATTCTTTCAATCAACTAATTCGGTAATGAAGCCAGTGGGCACGGGGCTCGAGCGAGAGAAAAGAGGAAGACGATGGCCTGGGATCGGTCACCATGCTTCGAGTTGGCTCTTGCTGTAAATAAACCAGTGCTTTGTCGGGTGAGCTTCCGCTCCCAAAACATCCCCTTTGGAATTCAATTAATTTTCGTTCACTATACTGACGACTGATTAACCCTTATCTTAAGTAAACCTTTACTCCGGTATAGTATGTATCCAATATAACTTTTTACCAGTACCATATATATCGTACTAGTTAGAATGTTTAGATTACATTATCGAATGTTCGGAGGGGGGGGGGGGGGTCCATTTGTATGCATGCATTTATAAGTTGGTGTCGGCGTTAAAGTCGGCGGGAGTGAGTACAAATCCAGTTCAAATGCTTCATCGGCTGTGTCCTTCGTGCTTTAAGAGTTTAATTTTTTTTTAGTTCACACGGCGTACTATTTCAGATGCGTTTACACTGCGTTCAGGACGCCATGAAAACGATTTTTGTGTTTCTGGCGCCCTCATGCATAGCTCTAGTTGGGAATAGGCTGTCAAATTAGGCAGTAATTATTTATCACGCTTGTGTTTATTCTATCTTTCTATTAGTTATTTCCTGTACAAGTGTACAAGCCGTGTTTAAGAAGAAGCGTGAACAGTTGCGCTCTTTTGTGCATATATTTGTGCGGAACGTTCGTATGGGAGGGGAAGAAGAGAGCAAAATGGTTCAGGGAACGAACCGGGGTTAAGGATATCAATGTTCAAATCAAGAAGTAGAAAGCGACATGGGCCGTGCACGTAGGTAGGATGACCACTGGTCATTATGGTTACCGGTCTGGATTCTCAGAACAGGCAAAAACACGAAGGGGGAGAGAAAGTTAGGTGGGCCGACGAGAATAAAACGTCCCCAGGTATAACATGGCAACAGAAAGCACAAGAACGTGTCGATCAGTGGATCATGGGAGAAAGCTTTGCCCTGCAGTGGGCGTAGTCAGGTTGGAGATGATTGTGCCAAACGGAGGCTGAGGATCGTGAGTGCGTTAATGACGATATCATTTCGTGTGCTCTCTGCTCTCCCGCAGATAAACCGTCCACAGAACATGAAGAAGGACAGTATCCAGACCAGAAAGCGCAAGCCTAAGAACGCTGCGGCTGGTAGTGCAGCTGCGGCAGGTGTGGGTGGACCCGTCGTCAAGGTTGAAACGGCTGCAGCAGCCGCCGTTGCCGCGGCCTTCGCTGTGCAAGGTGGTGTCTTGCTGTCCACGGGCTCGGCCGACCAGGCGTCAACGTTGCAGCAGCCGCAGCAAGCTCACCAGGAGCAGGGCGGCGCGCACCACCAGCAGCAGCAGGCTCAGCTTCTGGGATCATCGCGAGTTCCCGAAACTGCCACAGGTAAGCATCTAGCGCGCGTATTGCATTTCCATGTGAAAAAAAAAATATTAGGAGAGAGTGTGGCACGATACAGTTAAAACCAAAGAGAGAGTTATGCATCTGACGACGTGATCGCCATGTAGAAAGCGAGTTCGACTGCCGACTAAGGCGATGAAATGCAAAAGTTTGATATAGGTGCAACCCTTGTTGATCAACATTGGTCCTGGTTTTCAAACTATATGGCGCACTTTACGATCTCATCATGCGTTTGACAGACAGATCCCAAGAGTGCAAATTTTCTTTCACGGACAAGCTGTTCTTAGTAGACTCTTCACCGTCTGTTGGTGTTCTTCTGACTCTGTCCACGAAGTCTCGAAGTGATGTCTAGCCAAAGCAGGGGTGCTGCATGAGTGCTTGGGAGGCTCGCCTCGTGCGACAAAGTTAATGCTCAGTGGAAAATGCATCAAGGCGTAGCGATCTTCTAGGAGTAGGCTTAGGGAGCGGTAGTGTAAAGGCGAGTGTGGGCTCTTCGTGGCGAACGCGTTTCCGCTATGGTCAGGGCTACTCGCACTCCTCACCCCAAGATTTACACAGTGTCACATAAAGAGCAATGATACAAGACAGAAGTAATTAGAATAACACTTGCAAAACATAAAAATGCTTGGGAAGAATTGCATGAGATAGAGAAATAAATAAAAGGACGAAACAAGGGGGTTAACCTATAGAACTGGTTTGCCACCCTGTACACGGGTGGGGAATTTAGAGCCAGGAAGAGGATAGAGATAGGGAGATATAAGATAAGTTATAAAAAAATTCACATGCACACACATGCAGGGCGTTCCGATTACAGTGGTATGGACAGGCTGGTCAAACGCAAGAAGCGCAGGAGCGCACAGCCTTCTTCTGCTATGTAAAGTCCTGTCCGTAGCGCAGGATTCTTCCTTCCAACAGAGTCTGGTTGTCCAGTTCGTCTACTGCATTGCAGAGCAGATTGTGAGCATTTACACAGAATGTGCAAAAACTTGCAAAAAATATACAAAGGCAATAGCCTGATGGGGGGGGGGGGAGGTATGGGCTTCGCTTCTTAATGGCTTTCATGGGAGGGGGTGGGTGCTGGTTGCATTTTATGAACTTTCATGCACTGTTGGAAACTACAGTTGAGTAAACATTCTTATTCACTATACGACCCCTCAGAGACCACTAGTTGTAAAGTTCATGGGCCAGTGCTGCGCGTAAAGAATGCGAAGTGAATTCGTGAAAAGCCTGCCTATTAAGGCTGCAGCTGTGTAACTTGACTTAATTTTACTACCCAGCTTATATTTCTATTCATCATTTTGGCTCATAAATGGCTCAAATCTAAATCCCCATTACGGTACCCTGGAAGCAGCGAACGTGAATCTTGACGGCTATGTCTTTAGAGATTACGAACGCCAGAAGGGAGTGTTAGAGTCGGAAACACATTGTGGCCACCGTATGTCTTGGGTTACATTTGCCGATAAGCGCGCAAATATAGGACAATTCAGCTTGTCGGCCACGGCGGATGAATTTCTAAAAAGACCCGCAACGGTGGTTTAGTGGCTAAGGCACGAGGCTGCTGACCCGCAGTTTGCGGGATCGAAGACCGGCCACGGTGGCCGCATTTTCGATTGAGACAAATATGCTTGAAGTCCGTGTGCTTGCATTTAGGGGAATGTTAAAGAATCATGACTGGCTTGAATTTACGGAACTCTCCACTACGATGTCTCTCACAATCAGATCGTGGTTTTGGAATGTTAAACCCGCACAATTCTTACTAGAATTTCGAAAAGGATGGCATGCATTGAGGGCTGGTTGATAGCAAGGTGTTCGACCCTATCAAATAACTGTTATTGGTGGACAACGTCCTAGAGTCCTACCTCGCAGAAGAACGTAAGAAAGCAGCAATAGTTGCTAGGACTTGTAAAACTCGCAGAGCATTCAGTAACATTTTGTGTAATGTCAGACCATACCAATTTTGGGAAGTTTATTACAGCTTTGCCACAAAGGTGAAGCAATGAACGTAATAGTAATGAATCGAAAGGTCACGCGCAGAATGGCAAGCAGATCGAAACGTGCCCTGTGTTTCTCACGCATAAATAAGGCACGAAACGTACTCACAAGTAGAGTTAAACGCGAATAGGCGTCTAAGTTGTTACTTTGCTGTGTCTGAAAAGCGCTCCCTTTTTGCAAAGGTAGACTGTGTAACAATGGCACTGACCTTTGTGTACACGGTAACTACAACAGAACCGTTCCGGTGAGAGCCCAAGGCATGCTAGTGTCTCCCCACGAGAGAAGCAAGCGCATGCGTGAGCGGCCACCCTGCTTTCTCTCCGTAAGGCAAAGCACACGTGGGAGATGGGAGCATGCGTCGCCGTGTCGTTACAGTGTGGCGACACACGCTCATTGCACCATCTCACTGGTAATGCTGAAAACACGATAGTTCCCCCCAAAATGCTTATCACCAGTGGTAAGTGGTAAATATAAATAGCTTGGCGTTTGTACATTGAAGGAGGTGCTCATTCGTGGCTCAGTGTCTAATGCCTCGCACTCATAATTCAGCAGTCTGACGTTCGATTCCACGCACTGGAGTCTTTTTCTAGATTAATTTTTTTCTTTCTTGCATTTTCATATATACAGATACCTATGCATGTGCGATGAACTACGGCGACGCCGACAGCAAAATCCAACCAGGAGTGTCTACATAATTGCTATTGCAATAAAAGTAAATCATTGTTAGTGTTTAACGTTCCAAAACCACCATAAGATGTAAAAAAAAAAGTATGACACAAAAAAATGACTGATGTGACAAATACACAAGTTTCCAATGGGGTCCTCATGCTGGCAGACATATCTTGGTGATGATAACGTTAAATGTCAACATAGGATGCTCCATACAATACGTTAATCATCACACAGAATAGGTTCAGCATTTCAAATTCTGCCAAGTACTTCTTAGGGTACTTTTGTTGTTTTGAATGCATAAGGTTAGCATCTGACCAAAGTGTTATGTAATATCACATATGAAATAGATGAATGAGTTCGTATTTGTGAAAGGCTCACTGTAAGTGAAATTTATGCGAGTTCGATATAGAGGATAATATTACTCTCGAAATAGTATAGCACCAGAGAAAAATCCATATCATGACCACTGATAGCATCATGCTGTAGATATTTTAGTACATGTGCTGATAGCGAGCAGGTCGGCTTGTGTTGAGGGCACACATTCTGTGAGACATGCTGACATTCTGTGAAATGCTGTATTTTTCCAGGCATCGTTAATCTTTGCCTGTATTGCCGATTCCTGAGTGGCAGCATACTGAAATTTGTGCAAGATGCTTTTGTATAACGTGTGATTGAGAACTCATTTCCTGCTTTTGCAGGGGATATGAACAGCCTGGCAGGCAAAAATTCTGCGCTGCCTCACATCAACCTGACCTTGCCATTCTTCAGTCAAGCTGGGCTGACTTCCGTGGCAACCACTAGTCATACCACTAACGCTGGCCTTGCGACTGTTGCCCGTGTGCCTGGAGTCATGACACTGTCATCCCTCATGGCCTACAGTGCTGCTGGGGGAGTTCTGCGGCCACAGACCAACGGCCACTATGCCCCTACCACGCTCGGGACCCTGGATCCTGTGGCCGAGGCCCAGTCTGCCGAGCAGAGGGCGTCAAATCTAATGAGCCTTACATCATGAAGCAGGGATAGCGTCATTCGATTGATGTTGCTTGTCCAAAGCTGCTTATAATGTACATGTGCACCGAACTTGATGCAACACATTTTCTGCATAACACTTACCTTTTCACACATTCAGTGCAACACGACAGGTACTTTCTGCGCATGTGTCGCTGTAACGATGCTGCCATTATATGTGACCACGAAGTGCGTCCCTGACCCAGTGTTGCGGCATCGTAGTATAACTGTTCTGAATGCTAATATAATTACTTTGCAAAAATGTGTTTCATCAATTTCTGCTGCCCTAGTACGTCAACCAGCAGACACTGTATAATTTCTACATGAAGGGTGCCCACTCAGCTCATTAATAACATCGGCTTATCATGCCTGAGAAGCAGTGCTACCAAAAACGGTGCATTTTCACAAACTTGTAGCCGAGTGATCATTTCTTCCTCGCATCCAATCATCTTGAGCTGCCTACACATTCGCATATAAATGGAGGGGTGACTGTTGAATCCTAAATCTATCGTCTTCTGTGCAAAAAGAAAGTCAGAACTTATAATTTGCTGTCTAGTTAGTCAACTTCATGATGCATGTCATATTGAATGGGGTGTGCTGCATTGACTCAGTCTGCAGAAGCGATAGAATGCTATAAACATTTTTGGGGCAAGTTTATTTCTCATAAACAAAGAGGGACACATTGGGCTGAGTCATTCATATTTGGGACGTAAATAATTGCCAGTAACTATCTTGCGCTGCTTGACCTTCCCATAGATTTTCTCTACTGCACTTGCATGCCTACGATAATTCATTGATGAGGGGCCTTAATTATTTGGGAGCATTCTCTGCTTCACAGCATGAGCCTTTTTCCTTGGTTGCAAAGGTGGGCTGAATTTCTGATAGTACAAACTTCATGTTCCACATAAATTGTGCCAAAGGTGAGTTCAATACTGTGATCTAATAATGAATGATGGTAAAAGTAAAATATAATATTCATAACACTTTAGGCTTAGATGAGCATGTTGAAAATGCTGCTGCTGGGAAGAACAGAGCCTCAGAATACAACGTTTGACATATTTTTTTATAATGTGGGCTACTACAATATTGCAAAGAATCTGCTTTTTACAGCCCTTTGCTCCTTGGACTTGCTTCAGTGTTCTGCAGGTACCTATGGGGCTATAAAAAGCATGACCTCTGAATCTGCACACATGGTAAATAAATCATCATTGATTAAATATAGGCAGTCACACCATCATGTCTGTAGTTTTGGAAAAGCATATTAGTCCTATTACAGGGTATTCACCTGGTAACAGGGTTTCACACGAAGCTTCTGCCAACTAGTGCCTTTTTGTTGCATTGATGGGGCTGTTCCCTTCGATGTTGCTTCTTTTCTGCTATGCAGAGGGGTAGCATATCTGAATGAAAGTTCACTGGGTCACAACAGTGCAATAATTTACTGTGACATTTTCTTGTATGCCATACTCATGCCATGTATTTGTAAGTAGTTTTGATATGTGCCTTATATTGTACCTTGTATAATTCAATCTGCCAATCAAAACCATTCTTGACAGCATGGCCATGTAGACTGCTTGTTCAAGTTCTATGTCTGCCCATACACTTCACTGTACAGTTGATCATGAAAATCTGCGATCACAGCCAGCGTTCTCCGAACTAGGGTCATTGTGTCTAATGTTAATTGCCCGATCTTCATATCCAACAATGCTTCTTTACCTGACACACTTACATGGAGAGTGAAATTTTTGGGGACCAACAAGTTTTCATTTCAACTATTTTTATTAAGCACGACTTTTTCCTGTACTTTGCTAAATTGAGCGAGTTTACTGTACAGATGAAACAGCTGCTATCTGAGGAAACTTGGAACTGTTGCGTTCAGTATGAGTTGCAACTTGCGAGCCATGATGGAACCATACATCCGACAAACTAAGTTTCAGACGGCTTTGACATTAAAGCACAACCCCCTACGTTGTGATGTCGCTTATCAAGCTGGCCCATAATGCACCCTTAGCAAAAAAAAAAAGCTTCATGGCAAAACATGTTACATTAAGAGCCAAGATAGTCCCTGCGGCTAGGTGGGCCAGTTTTTGACCATTTCAGTAATGGAGCATGAGAAATGATAGATTGCTTTTCACTATCTTTTTCAGGGCAGTGGCTCGTGTATTGCATCTCACCATGAACATCAAACAGTTTGTGGTTTAACAAAATACTGCACTAACTGCTTATGGTCAGTGATAACTTAATTTTTTGACAATTATGTCTGGCAGTGTCGGAAAGCAATCTTTCAGTGTTTGCTGTTCTTCCTTGCTATTCCTTGTGGTCTCAGTAACTGGCCACTCCTTGCCACACTGGCTCAGACAAACTTTTCCTGTGAACATTAATGAAATGTTGTTTGCATTAAGTTGGTTAAATATGCTCAGTGCTAAATTTGTTTCAAGCAATTGCTTCTGTGTATTGTTACCACAAGGAACAAATTCTAATTATGTATTGCTTTCTCCACCTTGAGCTTCTTTTTTAAATGCTTCGTACCTATACAGTTGAAGAAGTGTACTTGCGCAAGTAAGGCATTCTAAAGCTTCTGGCTTAGTATAGGCAAGGAGAGTGATATTCACAAGTGCCAATTTTATATTCTACTTTGAGGTACAAACTGCTACGTTTTGCATGGCTGCAGTAGTCCAGGCACTGTTGCGCGTTTATGAGGTGTTGCCTTGCCCTACGGCATTCTGATGTTGCCTTGCCCTACGTCATTCTGATGGTGCCTTGCCCTACGACATTCTGATGCTGAATGTGTAGTCGCCAGAGGTGTATCATGTCAGTCATGGCACCATCAGTGTAATCACAGTGCAATACTCAAATACCATCTTTTGTGTGGACTACTGGTGCATAGGAAGATTGCTCAATTTACACAAGGCTCATTTATGGCTTTATTGTGTGGAGAAACGTGACTAAGTGAGACTTGGTGCCGTATTAGGCCCTTCTCAGTTTTACAGGTCTTGGGCTGTTCATCTGTGTGTATAGTGAGAGCGTACATTATGTGCTCAATGCTAAATCGTGGGTAGAAGCCAAACTTGCAAGCGTGGCAAGCAGCCTTACACTACACAGTAGAAGAGGTATAATCAATACAGATGCATCTTTCCAGTCTGTAACTGTCACATGTTGTTCTTCGTACTGACTGCCATGTTAATGCGAAGGCTGGTGCAACTCACGCCATAAATTTCTGTAATGTATCTTGTCGCACCGACCTGTGATGAATGTTGTAACGTGGTAAATTGAGCCAGAATTGCATGCTCTTTTTCACCATTGTTTTTTGTATGTTTTTGTGCTGTTTGTAACTGCCATAAGTGCATTGTGATGTTGCGTTATCCTTAGCTAAGTGAGAACTTATTGAAGTGCACCTATCAAAACAAAATAGAGTAATGCAGCCCTCTCCTCAATGCCAATTGACTACAAAGATGCTGCTATTTTGAATATTCAAAATATCATTAAGCAAACACTAGTACATCCCAAAAAATTAATAATTGTTTACGACTGACAACAACAAAAAAGAAACTTCAAGACGAACTTATGATCAACGATGCTATTTCTAATTACAAACCTCATTTGGCAGACATATTACAATGTGTTATGTCTTCCATTACTTACAATTCACCGAGGATGACTTGAGTTACTGTAAGTGCTAATAGTATGCTCGTTCCTGGAGTGCACAGATGCTGCAATCTTTAAACAATCAGAAGATTGCCTGTGGCCCACACATCACTTCTCCAGATTAAGAGCTTGCTTGATACTGAACACTGGTCTGGCATCGAAATTGGGTGAGGAATACTTTGTGGTTTGGAAAGCTCCTTGCAATACTCCTTTTATACCATATTGCTTTTCTGAAAACCACCTTGCAACATTTTTCTGGGAGGTGGGATTCTCTGAAAGTTTGACGCTGTTTGGTGCTGGGAGAGTTCTGTCACTGCTCTGATCTTAGTTTCACTCTAGCTGCAGCTTGATAGACGCCACTAGAGCTTTTTTTTTTATGTTTCCTGACCAAAACTTGCAACAATTCACGCACGCATTCTCACCTCTGACTCTTGCCGTTTGCATGTGCAAACATACTCCGTTGATTGAGAGTGTAAATGGGCACTCGTTTCGCATTCACAGAGAGCAAGTCTTATCTGCAACTGGGTATTGCAGCAATTACATCCATATGACTGTCGTCAGAAGCGTGGTGCCTGCGTGTTGGATTTTTCTAGTTTTCTTCTTTAACAAATGTTGGACAGTTCTTTCCCTTTCTATTTAATATAATACAGATACAAAGCCCTATGGAGAGGGGGCGAACTCAAGCGGTATTACAACATTAGTACCTGTATTCCATTCGTGAGAGTGGATTGGTGGCATCAGTGTGCTTTAGTGTTTGTTTCTATTATTCTAGAATTAGAGTTGTATGGTTCTGTGTGTTTTCCTTTTTATATTTGAGGGACTCACTGTATGCACATTCTTGTGTTTATGTTGCGTATGAATGTGGTTTGGTTGGCTTGCCATCCTCTACAAAAAGATCTCGCTCATTTATGGTATCTTGTACTGAGTTTTTGTCAACAAAAGCTTAAACATCTTCATTGGTGCCTAATGAATGAATGCACGCTGAGTTCTTGGGGCACTGATGTCTAGTGCTCCCGCTGCTCAAGTTGCTGCTGCTGCTGTTTGCTGTTCTTGTATTTGTTCTTGCGTGCAAGCTGTTCATTTTATAATGTTCAAGTTTAATGATTGAACAATTTCGGATTGAGTCAGGGGGCTTTTTCTTTGTTGCTCAAAAGAAACGGGTAATATGTTTTGCAACCTTGTTCGTACCAAAGATTATGTGTGTTCCTGTTCATTAATTACCTGCGGTGCTGTTTCTGTTCTGTTTCGGTTTCATTAAAATTTGACCGAAAGCATGGCGTCCCTTGCTTCATCGTTTCGCATCAATTCACAGTCATCCTACATGAGCGCGCTGCACTGCTACGTCAAGTTCTAGCTCTTAGGCAGTGTTGTCAGAGTGAAATTTCAGTAAATTGAAGTGGCCATTCAAGAACAACTTTTAATTATGAGAATTCATATGACTGGTTGATTACGATGTACATTGCGTTACAAATTTCGGGGCACTTTTGTAGAACGGGTATTGCCCATCACTTTCAAGGTTTCTGGAAGTAACTTCAGCAATTGCAAATTAAAACAATAGTGCAAGGTATGAAGTCATGAGCCTGCAGAACTGCACGGCAGCGGCTCACTCATATTAACTTTATATGCATTTACGATATGGATGCGCACTGGGGAGGGGGGAGGCGAAGCACCTTCTGTCACTTAACGGAGGCGGCCACAGAGGCTGCCCCCTACTTTAACTAGCCTTCACTCCCGCAACCTCCCATGAAAGGGAACCCTGCACACGCTTGTGACCATGATCTCGTAGTACACTCTAAAATAATCGAGTACTTGGGGAGTGTTTCTGCTACACAACAGTAATCGTCATATACTCCGAGTGCTTTCCTGGCGCTATCACCATGGTAATGGTAGTTCGCGGTTGCGAATGCTGCCATAGCACCGTTCTTGACAGGAAAGTTGCCAGCGCCCGTTTTTCAGGAAAGAAAACGCATAGCAAGTCGCATGACGAATATTGTTGTGCAGCATAACTACTCCCCGAATACTGCCATTTTTTCTTAGACTGCACAGAACAGAGGTGCCTGTTACGAGGTGTGCCATTGGCGAAGCCAGGGAAGAAGACTTGTTGCTGGGCTAGCTGGTGTCGGTTCACATTCATAATGTAGCTCAAAAAACGACAAGACTGACACAAAAAATGGCACACCCCAAGCGCTTGTGGTGTGTCGTTCTTTGTGTCCGTCTTGTCGTTTTTGCGCATCAAGGAGAAGATTCGGGGTTAAGCCCCTCCCCCCCCCCCCAAATGATTTAATTCTGTAGTATAGTACATAAATACACACACGTGCGCGCGTACGCACGCATGCACATACACCCACACACATGCGCGCACGTACAAATTCTGTGGGAGCTCCACAAAAGTTTCTGGATACGCTGCTTTTTAGATGGTGGGAAAGGCGGGGACAAGGCCGGGATGAGCCTGCACTCTTTTTTTTTAACTAGGGAGGGGGGGGGCGAAACCTTTGCCTTAGTATCCCACCAGGTATACCCTTTGTTTTAGGCATGCAAGTACCCTCATGGAACCATACCTGCGCAAATGCACATCCCAATTAGGTAATCGACGTGTTTTCTGTGTCTTCCCCACTGCGAACATTTATTTGGTGACACCCGCCAGTCAAGCCGGAAAGGAAATCTACACAAGGCACAAGTTCAGTAAAGGATATAGGCTTGAAGCAGGCCCGTATTCAAGAATAGTTTTTTTTTTTTGTAAGAGGGGGGGGGGGGGGACGGACGCTGCCAACTTGCGGAAGGCACCTATTTTGATTATTTGCTATAAAACACCCTCTGCTATCATAATTTGAGGCGTGGGGGGCTTGGATTTTTAGGGCACACCCCTGGCTGGCTGAGGGCCTGGTTTGAAGTGATCAACCCTTGAACATAAGGTGTCACCAAACCCTAACCATTTGCTCAGAGGCAATGGATAACTGTGTGTGGATAACTGTTCATGTCGTGCAGAAAATTTGACATCGGACAAGAGAAGGGAGGAAGGACGACCACCCGTCTTCGTCTTTCGTCCTGTATAAAGTTCTTGCGATACGAGCACAAATATGTATTACCGCCATTCCCAACTTGACACTCCTGTTCTAGATACTTCGAAGATTTCATGAAAATTGATAAATGCAGGCAGCAAATTGTGTACATGCATCACATTTTCTTAACATCAGAAGTGTTTTTTTTTCACAAGGTAAAATTAAAGAGGCGGCTTGAATGGTAATGTTGCAAAGAAAAATAAACATTCGCACAAAGACTGGTGGCTGGTGCGCCAAAATTGCGGTATGCGGTGCAGTTGTTCACGAGCACGCGCTGATTGCAAGAGTACCAAGCACATTCCGTTTTGCAAAGAGAGATAAAACTTTAGCAAGTTAAAACGCAAAGGTAGCGAAATTACAACCTTCAACAAGTTTAACTCGAACACTCCGCCGCAAGCCTCGACCTACATGCTTCGACTGAAACCAGCGCCGTAACGCACTTGATACGACCTGTTTGCTGCAGCTAGCACTAGATGGAGCGTGAGTCGATTTCACTACTAAACAAGATATGTTTCACTTGTGCTTAATCTGCGGGTCAAAGCATGGGTGAAGTACATTGACTTGACAGATCCGTTTTCACCGCCTTTCGTTCGTGGCTGCGCTCGCACGCACGGCCATGAAATTCGTTGCCCTATGCTGACATTGACAATGGTCCATCGCGTGAGCTCGCACAGCTTTCGAGTGTGAAATCGTCGCGGCCGCTCGACACAATGATATTGGAGAAGTACACCAAACGCACGTTTCTGGCGTTTTAAAAAATTGCTCTGTAAATAACTATGAAATGTGGTGGTGCAGTTAATGTCGTGATTCATTTATTTTCGGCTAGCGCCGATCGGACTGTTCTCACCACTTATCATTCGTCTTGCCGCTGAGTTCATGTTGCTATAAAGATGCAGAGGGTTCAAATCTTGTGTTACCAAGAAAGCTGTTCCCCAACGAATTTAAGCGATTTTCAGCGTTCGACATTCCCGCCCCGACTTGGGCATCGCCATATGGTAGCGTCTGCTAGGGTGTGCCTCGTGAATCAGCCGGCGGCTTAAGCTACCTTCAGGACCTTTTGTTGAAGTTCTTGGCATGCACACTGACTGGCCCAGAATTTCCCTTTTTTTCGTATCTCTCTCTCGTTCTCTCTCCTCTCTCTCTATGTACTTGCTCCCCCCCCCCCCCCCCCCGGAGTTATTACATCCCATTCCGGAAAAATCAGTGCAGTGTTTTGCCAGCGAAGCAGATGAGGAAGAAGAGCAAGGCGATGTAGAAGAGGACAAAGAAAGCAATTGCTGTTTCATAATGATGGCAATTATCTATCTATGACACACGGCCAACCTCGAACGTAGCAGCTCTGCTGTAAAACGGCATGATGATGGAAGAAGACAGTGGCGACAAAATGAAATCTACAGTCGTCGGAGAAATCGAGTTTAGCGCTACCGCACGCCTGCTTTCTGACACAGTCAAGGGATGGCGCTGCTATCGCGCCAGCTGTGCCATAAGCCTGGTTGGCCGTCATAATCACGCTCCCACATTACCACTTGGAATCAATAAATTTTATTCCTCCTCCGACGGGCACGCTTGAAGAACTCGCAGTTTTATCAAATTACTCATATACAGAGTGCCCAAGATGATTCGCTGAAAAATATGCCGACACCCACTATAGCCACCCTACTGTGACGGTGATACCAAGTGCACGTTACTGACTACTGCATGAAGTAAGTGAAACTATTTTTCTGTTCCGATTAATTAGTAAACAGTAAATAACTAACATCTAAAACAAGGAAGCATAAATAGGGTAAAAAATATCAATGGCAAATTTATGCATCGCCTTGATGAACGTCGCTTTGACAGTTTCCAACTTTCTGGCGAACAAAAATATAATCGATAAATTAAATATGATAGTCTTCCATTGATTCTGAACGATGGTATTTTATTTCACTTCAGGAACACGCATCCTGAAGTGAAATAAAATACCGTCAATCACAACAAAAGCATCTGTTCTTTCTTGACAGAATTTGAGCCACCAGGTGGTTCCACTAACACCGCCGCCCAACGGTTACTATATGTGCTACCTTTAGGTGATATGCTCCTTTAAGGTAGCTTATAACCTAAAGGTAGCGCACATAGTAAAAGCCGCCAAACAGTTACTATATGTGCTACCTTTAGGTGATATGCTACCTTAAGGTAGCATATACAGTGCCTCAAGACCGCTCACGCTGCCATCTACGACAACGCGGTATATTGCAAAGCACCCAAAGCAGACGTATATCAGCGTGGTTAAGCGGCTAATCTCGCAGATCTCTCGGCCACACTTTGGGCATATTAACTTCCTAAATGGTTGTTCTCCTCCTGCCTCGTTTTTGCGAAACATTGTCACACAGGGAACCTGTGTGTTTGCTCGTATCCCCTTTAATTTCCACTGATCTGTTGACGTCTTGTGTCACATCGTTTGGTCGTAGCGTATAGTATAGCGTCTATTTTAAAGAGCGGCTATTTTTGACTGCGAAAACGTGCCTTACATTGGGGTAATATTGTGAAAAAATCACCGAAGGCGACAATTCTCATACTGTCGCCTTTTGTACGCGCTGACTGTCTATTGAGCCAAATTGGTAAAGCCACCGTCTACAATTTCCTTCGACGTCACGGTGCTCGATGGGGCTGCTAACCTTCCTGAATAAACGCACAAACGTTGTCAGCGTCGGTTGATGGGGAACTCGAGTATATCAGGTGCGTGTGTGTGTGTGTATGTGTGTGTGTGCGTGTGTGCATGTGTGCGTGTGTGTGCGTGTGTGCGTGGTGTGCGTGTGTGTGTGCGTGTATGCACGTGTGTGTGTGTGCGTGCGCGTGTGTGCGTGTGTGTGCGTGTATGCACGTGTGTGTGTGCGTGTGTGTGTGTGCGCCTTTGTGTGTGCGTGTGTGTGTGCATGTGTGTGCGTGGGTGTGCATGTGTGTGTGCGTGTGTGTGTGCGTGCGTGTGCGTGTGTGCGTGCGTGTATGCATGTGTGTGTGTGTGTGTGTGTGTGTGCGCGTGTGTGTGTGCATGTATGTGTGTGTGCGCGTGTGTGTGTCCGCGTGCGTGTGTGTGTGTGCGTCCGTGTGTCTGCGTGGTGTGTGTGCGTGTGTCCGTGTGTGTGCGCGTGTGGGTGTGTGTGTGCGTGTGTGTGGGTGTGTGTGCGTGTGTGTGTGTGTGTTTGTGTGAGTGTTTTGAACGTGCAATCAGCATGACCGACCGGTTGCTCGCGTTGTTTATTGAGCGTCGGCAACATGCTGCGGTGGCACTTGAACTCTGAATTCACACTAGCTCTCAACAAAAATACATTTCACACAAGATTTCAGTCTTTAAATATACTGCGCTTTAAGCGATTACACAGAAAAGGCTGGAAGCCCTTTCAACACATCTTATATTTAAGGTATCCCCACCGCTGTGGTCAAGTGGTTAAGGTACTCGGCTGCCCACCCGCAGGTCGCGGGATCGAATCGCGGCTGCGGCGGCTGCCTTTTCGATGGAGGTGAGAATGCTGTGAGCCCGTGGGCTCAGATGTGGGTGCACGTTAAAGAAACCCAGGTGGTCGAAATTTTCGAAGCCCTCCACCACGGCGTCTTTCATAATAATATGGTAGTTTTGGGACGTTAAACGCCACATATCAAGCAATCATTATCAAGTAAAGTTAAGGTAGCCCAGACAAGCCTGTCCACTGCGTAGAAGCCAGTTCATACACACGAAAACGCCCAATTAGGATCGCTCAGCGTATATACAGTACGCCCATTCAATGAGACGCTCGAAACACTTACTGTCACTGTAACAATGACGTCTCGAGCGAGTAATTCAAATCAAATCAAATGAACGGAAAAATAAGTTTATTAAGAAGTCGTTACAAAATATATACGTACGATATACTTGAAAGCTGGTCCGATAAAAATACATCAATGTTAGAGCGTGCATGATCGGCCATAAAATGAATGGAAAGATGTGAAAGGAATGGTGTTATGCTTCACGAGACAAGAAAAAGTGTTAATAATAAAGACTTAAGATACGCGTATAGTTGTCATTTCTAGAGACACAGTGTTCCAGGTTACAGCCCCGAAGAATTCTAACAATCATTCACCATAAACATGATTACAGAGAAGAAAATTTAAATTTATCTCAATGAATGGCCTGGTGTTCGCAAGCGCATAATTACTCAATTATGGAACACAACAGGCTTTACGCGGCGCAAGGCAACACTGTCGCTTATTGCGATCAATTTATGATGCGACAGACGCTTTCTTTCTCAAGTTCCCTACTGTGGTACATCATGCATTGCACACACGTAGCGTACTGCTTGTCAGTCTACGTTATGTCGCCATTATTCCCCTCTCTTCGCAGCGTGTCAGCCATGTAGCCTTCTCAAGCCATAACTTTGCCAAGAAGCTTAGCCACGGCCACACGATCTCGTGAGCTGGCGGCGTGCCATTCTGCTCAGTGTTTTCGAGAATCACTCGCAGTATCGCACACGTGTATGAAAGTCCAGCAACTTCAGCCTTGTCGTGGTAGCATCCAGTGAGGCATGCCTTGGGAACTCCCAAGGGCGTCCGTATTCAAGCACGCCCCTTCGCTCGGCTTTTCACCTTGACTTGACACTGTCGACGGCAGATCCACCTTCCGGCAAAAACGTTCACTGCATGTGAGTGACAGCTGGCATCATTTCCTGAAAACCGCTCCGTCATTCTATTTGAGCAGCGGGGAGGTGCTCCGTTTGGTCAGGTGAAGGCTGGAATTCGAGTCGAGGCTTGTTTTACAATACAGGGGTGCAGTACATCGACGCCATATTTTGACCATGCCTTCACCCAAAGCTTCACTTTGACTTGAGAAAGTCGATCAGAGCGCTGGATCTAGGCGGAGCAAGTAACTGCATACAGCGATAATCTGCAGTGATTCTTAAAAAGCGCAGCGTCATTTTCTGTCCAGCAGTGGCGCAGTGCTGAACGCTGTCACGCTAACGACGAAATTCGAGTCGAGGAGCATCTGTGAATACAAGGTCCAGTGCGTTAACGAGAAGCGTATCGTTGGGAAATGGATCGCAGGCTTCTTTCTCAGGCATTTTAATCCTCCCACAGCACAACACTGGTGATCTGGCCACAGTACTTGAAAGCTCGCACTTGCTCATTTATTCGTGCGTGCAAGAGCGACGCCGTTCTAGTTTTCTGAAGGCACTGGTCGAGCCTGTTTGCAACGAAAGGCATTGCGTTGGAACTCGTCGCTAGAATGAAAAAGCTTCGAATGCACTGTGTCAGATTTTATTGTGCATGCCACGTAGACGCGTTGATTTTTTTTTTTTTGTGCAATGAAGCCTTCACTCGTCATCATGACTTTGCACGTCCTACTACCGGTATGTGTCCGCTATACCATGCACCTCCCCACCTTTCCATTGTTCCTGTTGAGACTATCCGGACTTTAGGTGGCCTCCGATTGACAAATGACACTACCGTCTTGACGCCCTTGTGCTGCAAGCAAGGACAGAGTAAGTAATGAATACATGCGGTTTCTTTGAGCATACTGAAGGTTCTTCTACATTCAAAAACACTTGGCCTACAACAGCAGCACGCCCCTAATTTCCAACGATGAGGTTTAATGGACATTGTAGCACAAACTATCCCATTTAAATCACAAAACAAGACCACGAACTGTGTACTGAAGGTAAATTTAAGCTTCCTGGGCTTGTTGAGATACTTGGTTTTATACATTGTTTATATAGTGTGTATGCATATCTTCTTCATCACATCAGGGGTTTGCGGTGACAGCGGAGTAGCCATAAGATGGCACACCGCCTGCCCCCCCCCCCCCCCTCCCTGTTTTTTTTTCCGTGGCGCAAAGAGCGAATGGAGGAACGTGAATGGATGACGAAGGTAAGATACTGGTGCAAACATGATAATCATGATATCTGTGCCATGCAACAACATGACTACTTGCTACGCTCATGATGCGCTCGCATCCTTTCCCTAGCTTCTCATGTACCAAACTCGGTATTACGCGACGCGAACGGACGACATAGGTAAATGACACATCTAAACATGATAATCATGACATGTATGTCATGTAACATTATGCCTACATGCCACACTCGTGATGCGCTCGCGACGGTTTCGCTAGCTTCACATATGCCAAATTTGGTATTGTACGTGACGCCAATGGATCACGAAGGTATGCGACTGGTGCATACAGGATAATCATGAGATGCGTGTCATGTGAGAACATAACTACATGCCACAGTCAAGGCGCCAATACATTTCGACCTGATGCGGTGCACGTGCTCGCCGGCGTTCATTTCATCGCGTCAGGCCGGCGTTGGCACGCCAAGCGCCGGTCTTGCCATACACTCGCAGGCGCGCGCCGCACTGCGTTGCTTTGACGCATGCGTGTTTCAGCGCATCCGGCGTCCCTCCATCACAAAAAGAGGTAGACGCAGTGTTATCTGGGTAACGCATCGGCGTAAAATGCAGCATGTCGCATTTCGCACTGGTTGCCGTCGGGCCGTGCTGACGCACGCTGGTCGCGCCTGGCGTCAGACTATAGAGTGCTCGCGTTTTGCTAACGTATCGTCGCTGTGCCCAGCTTGCGCGCACGTCAACGCTACATTAGAGTATATTGGGCCCTTCATGATGCGCTCGCGGCCGTTTTGCTAGCTCTGCATGTATCGAGTTGGGTGTTACGTGACGTCAATATAAGACGAAATATATGACTGGTGCAAACATAATAATCCTGACACGCGTGTCATGTAAGAACATGACAACGTACCCCACTCATAGCGTGCTCGCGGCCGTTTCGCTAGCTCCACATATACTAAATTTGGTATCACGTAACGTGAATAGATGACGAAGGTCAATGACACATTTAAAAATGATAATCATGACACGGAAGTCATGTACGGCATCATTTACCTCCACCTGGTAATGTTGTGCTGAACTTAATGTGACATATAAGCGTTTCTCATTCGTGCTTCGCATATAATCGATTTCCACTGTACGTGGGATCTGCCGTTTTTTTTTTTTGTTTGCCACATGAAAAAAAGGTCACAGTTTTGCCGCAGAGGCGAAGGAATGAACGCGATAGCAACAAATTGGAAGGTCACGGGCGGAATGGCAAGCAGATCAAAACGTGCACCGCGTTTCTGACGAACAAATGACGCACGAAATGTAGTCACAGGTAACGATGAACGAGAATAAGCGTCTCGGTTGTTATTTCGCTGTCTCCGAAAAGCAGGCCCTTTTCGCAAAAGGAGACTGCGCAACGATTGCGGTTGCCTTTGTGCGTCTGGTAACTGCAAGAGAATCGTTCTGGTGAAAGCCCAAGGCCAGCCAAAACATACGATTGTCCCCACCGCGAGATAAGCGCGCGCGTTAGCGTCCACCCTGCTCCCTCTCCGCGGGGCAAAGTACGCGAGAGAGATGAGAGCACGCGCCGCCGCATCGGGGCGATTTGATTGATTTGTCGGGTTTGACGTCCCAAAACCACCATATGATTATGAGAGACGCCGCAGTGGAGGGCTCCGGAAATTTCGACCTCCTGGGGTTCTTTAACGTGCACCCAAATCTGAGTACACGGGCCTATAAACATTTCCGCCTCCATAGTAAATGCAGCCGCCGCAGCCGGGATTCGAGCGCACGACCTGCGGGTTAGCAGCCGAGTACCTTAGCCACTAGACCACCACGGCGGGGCCCGCGTCAGGGCGGTGTGGCGGCGTTGGCTCATATTGCGCCATCTTGCTTGTAATGCTCAAAACATGATAGTTCCCCCAAGACACCCGTCACCAGCGGTAATTGCGGTAATTGGTAGATATAAATAGCTTGCCGTTTGAACGTTGAAGAACGTGCTGTTTCGTGGCTCAGAAGCTAACGCTTCGCACACACACTTCAGAGGTCCCACGTTCGATTCCGCACGCCACAGTCTTTTTCTTGACTATTTTTCTTTGTCGTGTTTTCATGTATATAGATACGTATACATATACGGTGAGTGACGCCGACGTCGACGCTCACACCGGCGGCAAATGCTAGCCGAGAGTGTCCATATGATTGCCATCACAATAAAAAAAGGCATTTTCCTTGTAGTACAAGTCAAACTGTGACGTTATGGTACGGTAATCTTTAAAGGGTGGCTCTTCGAACTTCTTTATACTGCTCCCAATCGAGTATACGCGCACACAAATAACGGGAAAAGAGATTGCGCCACACAATTTCCAAAACTCAAAGGGGCTTATTCGACAGAGACTTTCTATACTGGTTCGCGGCGTAGTAGTCATTTTACTTTCTGTTCATGACTGCTGGGACCTCGTGCATTTCCGTGTCCTTATGGCGGTGCACTTCTTGCGCTCCTTTGACCGCGGCATTTCCCGTTGTCAGGCTTCATCGCTGACAAAGGAGAAGACCGGAAATTAAACCTGAAGTGCCACCGCCGCGTATGTTTGTCACTGCGGTCCATGCTGTTATTCCCAGTGTGTGAGGGGCAATCTTCTTGAAAGCGACATTCGGCTCGTGCTATACTCCCGGAAATGGCCGGAGTATTGAATGCGAATGTCACTTGCTCGTAAAATGATCACGCAGGCCACGAAGCAGAGAGATGGACTTAATATCTCGAAAGCTTGGGTCGCTATATTGCTCACCTCCAAGGAACAATACCATAGAGGAGCTATACTGTTGTTTTCTCTTTATCACTTTCATTTTATCCATTTCATTTCATTTCTGCTAGAGAGATGGATTTATTAACAGTGGAAGAGTGATTCGACACGGTACACCTGCTTGTACCAGGAAGAATGAGAAGAAATTGTTCGTGTAAAATCCCAACATCGTTTTTCAAAAATCTCAATGCTCAAGCGTAGCGATGCCAATAATCGCAATACATTTGATCATACAACAAGACTGATCGGCAGATTTAAGAAAAGCACATTCTCATAAGCGACTGTCACAGGTGAATGCATAATTTATTAAGATGTATAATGAAGCGACGTAAACTGTTTGCTTTGCGGCTGTCATTCCCCTGCAAACGTGTGTGTGTGTGTGTGTGTGTGTGTGTGTGTGTGTGTGTGTGTGTGTGTGTGCGTGTGTGTGTGTGTGTGTGTGTGTGTGTGTGTGTGTGTGTGTGTGTGTGTGTGTGTGTGTGTGTTTAGCTTGTTCGAATAATTTATTAAGGGGGCTTAGGGTTGCTGTGTGCTTCCGTATATAGCACTGCATAGTATTCTAATGAGTAGGATAAAAGTCGTTAATAGCTCATGCAATCCCTTCACAGGGACTTCAGCAACGTTAATCCTGCTGGTTGTCGGTGTCATCGAGTCGAGATAACTTTTCTTCGGATCGCGACTGCGTGCGCGAACATTCAAGCTAATTTTTCAAGTTTCCGATTAATAAAGACCGACTTTTCACTTACGTTAAGTTCTGGTTTCCATTATAAAAAATACATTGTGTGAAGATTATTGGCACGCATATTAGGGGATACAGTTTTTTTTTATTACTGTGTCATTTGTTGGTGTAGTTGTTTGATATCATGGTATTTTAACGGGACCGCGTTAAAGTTAGGGACGCTAAAGAGCTAAACAATTTTTTGCGTATTAGTAAAGTACTGTTCCGCAATTCCGGAAACACCACTTTTACAGGGACACGACGCTTCATATTCGAGAAAACGCGTGAAAAGAAAATGTGGGTGGTGACGCCACCTTGAAATTCCCGCACCAAACACCAACACATAAGAAATTTTGAAGGCGTCTACTGGGGCTTATCTGTATAGCTTACAATGAATAAAATTGAAGTACGTTGTAATCTGTGGGTGCCATAAATTCAACATGCAGCGTTTCATAAGATTTAATTGAGCGAATGTCACGAAAATACCAAAATACGTTTTGAAATTTCCTACGCCACGCTCGGACATTCTAGCGCAAAATTAAAAAATGAAACTACTCCTTCGATTCGATTTCTCTCTGCTAATGATGAACGGTTCATAGAGAAACATATAGCACTATTGTTCTCAGAGTACATTGCAACAAAAGGTGACAAAAGCACTGTTCAAATTCCCACGCGACATGGACTTCAACAAGTGGCTATAGCAGCAATGTCGCACACCACGAAAGATAAGGCTGGACTATGACTGAGTGTGCGCGCGTGTGTTGCTTAGTGTGCTGTGTTTATCTTTATTCCCTCTCTTATCTTTATCTTTCATCTCCCCCTTTCCCCTCCCATGCGCAGTGTAGCGAACCGGCTGCCTATATAGACTGGTTAACCTCCTTGCCGTTATTTTCCTCTTATTTTCCTTCCTTGTCAACATATAAACCAAGTCATTGTTTTTCGTGAGAGTCCTTTTAAAAAGATCGTTTCGCGAATATTCCGATGGCGTTGTCATTGGCCGTGAGCGAAAGATCAGCGTTGCCTGTGTGTTACCTTGTTTATGTGTTGTATTGACATTACGTTTGGTTTATCTGTTTTGTTACTAGCTATTCAATAAATTAAACCCATATAGGTCGGCAAGGACATTGCAGCTCTCATGGACTCGCGTAAGAAATATGTTTTTGCTTTATATGGAGCTATAGATAGCTTGGCGTCAATCTCTGTGTGTTCTCATAAATGCAGAGGTTTCAATGCATACAGTAAAAGTGCTTTCGCGAAAAACGCGGCCCAATTGACCTATTTTTTTCTCAAAAACCTCCCGCCTCGCCAAGTTGGTGCTCGGCTATAAGGTACTCGGCAGCTGCCCCACAGGTCCCTGGGATTGAATCCCGGCTGCGGCAGCTGCATTTTCGATGGAGGTGAAAATGCTGTAGCCCCGTATGCTCAGTTTTGGGTGCACGTTAAAGAACCCCAGGTGGTCGAAATATACGGAGCCCTCCACTATACGGTGCCTCTCATAATAATATGGCGGTTTTGGGATGGTAAACCTCATATATCAATCAGTCGGCTTTCTTCCATACAATAGGTAGAAAGGTGGAAAGCCTGCTGTGTCGTGCCGGGACGAATTGTACTCGAACGTCGCATAGGGTAGGACGAGATCCTAGCCTCGATGACCCAGTGACACAAGTATAGTAAGCATATATGTAAGAGTACGAATAAAGCATTCCGTGAGGCCGTTGGTTTGTGGGTGGTAAGCTTTGGTAACTTTGTGCTGCGTGGAACAGGAACGCAGGATTTCGGCAATCACTTGGGGGAGTAATGTATGGCCATGGTCTGTGAGGAGCTGTTTTCGCGGACCGTGAATATAACAGGAAGTCAGCAACGTCGGTCGCACACCTTGTCAGTAGAGCTCTAGCCAAGCCTGTGGCGTAGTCACTAGCCATGACTATCCGCTTGTTGCCTACTGTTGATTCTGGAAAGGAACCAAATAGGTGAAACCGAACGCGATAAAATGGCTCCGTGGGCATGCCGATTGGTTGGAGATGGCCAGAGGGTGGCAGTGATGGTGTTTTGCGACGTTGACATAACTCACATTTGGCGATGTACTGGCGCACCAAGCGATCAAGGACTGGCCAGTAGAAATGGCACCTTGTTCATTGGGCTTTGTGCCTGCAAAAAGCTTTTAATTTGTCATGTACAAATCTGGCCACCTGCCGCAGGATGTCGATTGGCGATATGGTTCCCGCTATTTTTCCTCCACAGGAAAAATAGTTCCTGCTACTGGCAGATTGAGGTGGATGACATGAATCGGGAAAAGACAGTATTCATTACAATTGACGGCCTCTATCAATTCAAGGTAATGCCCTTCGGCCTGTGTAACGTTCCAGCCACGTTTGAACGGATGATGGCTTCTCTGCTTGAAATGGTCCACTTGTTTGTGCTATTTGGATGATGTCGTTGTTTTTTCACCTACATTTGAAACTCATATAGAGCGCCTATCAGCCATCGTAGATATCTTTCGTCGTGCTGGCCCCCAGCTGAACCCGTCCAGGTGTCACTTCGGGGGCCACCAAAAGAAAGTTCACATCCATTTATATCCCTTTAGTGGACGATAATGGCGTACAACCCGACCCGGTGAAAATCAACGCCGTCAAAAAACTTCATGTACCACGATCTTTAAAGGATGTACGCAGCTTCCCAGGACTGTGCTCCTATTTCCGTCGCTTCATCAAGAATTTCGAGGACACAGCTCGGCCTCTTACGCAGCTCCTCAAGCAAGACGTTCAATTTTCATGGGGTTCCGAAGAGACATCTGCGCTTTTGAGTCCAACCGCATCAGTCTGTCTGCAGTCATCCTCTCCTTCGTCTTCTTGATCGCTATGCCACTGGTCCGTAGCAATATAACAGTGCTTGTTGTAAGAAAGGTGTGCATGTTGTCTTCATCATTCAGCCGCTGTGGTGTTCAAGTGATTACGGGGCTTGAATACTGACCCAAAGGTAACTAGAGCGAGTGTATACCGACCACGGCAACCACATTTCGATGGAGGTGACATGCTACAGGCGCGTTTGCTTTAATGAACGGCATGCCGAAAAATCGTAGGTGGTAAAAATTTCCGAAGTCCTACTCAACGGCGTCTTTGGTAATAATATCGATATTTTGAGGCGTAAAACTTCGACGATTTTTATTAGGTCGTCTTGCTTTCATAACTGGTGTAATCAGAAAAAAAAATAAAATGCATCTAGTTGTTGTTCCCGATCAAGCATTCACGATTCATATTACTCCTATGCTTTTCAGAGAAAAAAAAGAAAACACTTTTTTATTATTGTGGTGTGATCTCCACGAGACTCTCAGCCAATACTGCTCTCAGCTTCTGCTCATAATATCTGTAATGAGGAACAGAAAAGAAACGCGAGATCAATAACTCAAAATGGTAGCAATTTTTAAAGTAAGACACAAGGAAACAGAATTCTTTAATACCCCTGTCACACGGGCACTTAAAAGTCTTTTAAGTAAGCGGTCTTTTTCTGATAAGGAGTTCCTGACAGCAGACACACGGCACAGAGCGAACTCCTTTTCAGAAGCGGTCTTTTTCCGAAAAGGAGTTCCTGACAGCAGACACACGGCACAGAGTGAACTCCTTTTCAGAAGCGGTCTTTTTCGTAAACGGCGTTCGTCGATCTCTTTTACGGCTCCGAATGAGTAGCCTCGAAACCAGTGGGCGCCAGCAATTTTCGAGTGGTGGGAAAAAACGAGCCAATGCTTATTTTTCTGTCACCAAAACTCTTTGTAAAAACAAATTTCATATCCTGCAGAAGGTGTAATGAACTCTTTTAATGGTTATTTCCTTTTCTACTCTCGTAAGCAGCTACAACGCGTCGGCAATATGACGTGGTGACGTCGGTCTTGCGCTGCTTTATCCTCTCCTTGGCGGCTTTTGCAGCGTCTGCCTCGCTTTCCAGAGCGAGAAGGTAGGCCGTGAGGCTTGCGATCCTCGCTTTGTCTCCCGTACGGTCGCCCATAAGGTGTTGAGAGCAGTCGAGAGCAGCGAAAAACAAATACGGTAAATAAAAGCACAGTGGTGCCAGAGAGACTTGTGCACGTCGCTAGTTATGAGAATGCTTCCTTACCTAAAGCAAAAAACATTCACATTGGTGTTTCTTCATCTCTTATTCTTAAATTTATTTGAAGAAACGAGCAGTGCAACAAGTCTTCAATTTGTACATCGTGATACATCGATTAATTTTCATTGCTTCTCTTTTAACTGCTAGCGCCACGCTTTCGCTAGCGTCTTCGAACGAAAACACTAAAAGGAGATCGTTGCTGCCGTGTGTTTGCGCCGCAAACACCTCTTTGTTAAAAGTCTTTCAGCTTCGTAAGATACCGCTTACCTAAAAGACTTTTTGCGCGCCCGTGTGACACAGGTATTAGTCTCCGCCAGGGACCAGGGCTGAAATAAAGGTCCGAGCGGGGAAATAGTTTAACCGAAATGTCAGCTTACGTTGCCATTTGAAAAAGAGCCCTTCCCATATCTCCACTATGGGTCATTCCAGAAAGGGATTTGACACCACACTTCGAGAAACATATCGATTTCGATCTCCAAACTGAGCTGAAACTCCAATTCGGACATTCATAGTTTTTATTCCAGAGTTATGTTTCAACGCACAGGGCGAAGTGAAACATGTCCCCGCTCGTTATAGAGGTCCCCTCGACTACAATGAAATCAGTATAGGCATAGTCGATGCTGCGAGACAAAGGTGCGCCATATTTAGTTTGAATAATTCATAAATTTGAGCAGCCGTGAAGGAAGTGGGCAGAGACGTCCTAAGAATAGCCCCGCTGTGGGCCCACGGATATAAGCCCTTAAAAGGACGCGATTCAAAGGAGAGAAGAGCGAGTGTGAAGAGGTACAGTGATAGATTGGAGTGGGAACCTTGAGCGCCAATGCGCGTGGCATCGCGAATTCGGGATGACCGCCTCGGGCGTGCCGAATCTCCGTTCCGCTTCGCAATGGTTTTCGCGCTCTTATGCAGCGCGCACTTGACGTGCCTTTTTGTATGCTTAGGGCAACGCCTTTTCTTGCTGCCAAGTCATGGATCATGACGGCTTATGCCCGAGCAGTGAAGCTTACTTTTCTTTGTGTACGAGTGATCGAGTGCGATTTGATTTGATTTGTGACGCCCGGTGCCTCACACGTGCGCAGGCAGTTTGTATAGCGTTGGGCAGAGGGCGCCGTTCCGGTTATCGTATTTATTTCTTTTTTTTCCTTTGCCTCGTGCTCTCCGCTGAATTCTTTCGTTTGCTCTCTCTGTTCGGCTTCGTTTGTTGTGTGCCACAGTGAGGTCCTTCGTAAATGTCGACGTGCTGTTTTTGCATTGCCCAGCGCAACACCTTATAATTTACGTATGCCTTTCCGAATTTCACCTTTCCTCTACTTATAGCTGTTTCGCCCTTCGTTCCAGCACTTTTTTCATCATACATTATTTCTGAGAGGCCTTATCATCCAGATAACCCTTGCTTGCTCCTAGCTGATATAAACTATTCCATAACAAGCCAGGTTTTTTCATGTCTTGTTTCCTACAGACGTCCTTCCAGTTTTTAAACCTTATAAGCTACGTAGTCGTGACCTAAGACGTATGTGACTGTCTGTTGCAGAGTTTGTTGAAGGCCAGACGGACGTCACCGGTGCCTCTTGAGAACACACATCCTCAAGAGCATGTCATGATATCGCGAAGCACGTAGGGATGGGGAAGACGCAGTTCTCCAAAGAAATAAATCAATTTGCCATATTTATCTGACATCACTATTTTTCTCTGCAGACAAACTAATGTATTTAACAGCCGTGTTTGATGAACACGTACATCTACTATAGCGTTACGAAATGCAACGTCAAGTGGCAGCAGCAGCTCTGACGTTGACATCTTGCTACGGAAAATCCAACCATAGTGCATTCATTCATTCATTCATTCATTCATTCATTCATTCATTCATTCATTCGTTCATTCATTCGTTTGTTATTATTACCTTTTTTTCGGTCCATCTTTCTTTCTCTGATAGAAATTTTCTAATTCAGGGCTGGTGTTATTGATTGATTGATATGTGGGGCTTAACGTCTCGAAACCACCATATAATTATGAAAGACGCCGTAGTGGAAGGCTCCGGAAATTTCGACCACCTGGGGTTCTTTGACGTGCACCCAAATCTAAGCACACGGGCCTACAACATTTCCGCCTCCATCGGAAATGCAGCCGCCGCAGCCGGGATCCGATTCCGCGACCTGCGGATCAGCAGCCGAGTACCTTAGTCACTAGACCACCATGGCGGGGCTCACTGCTGGTGTGAAGCATCTGCACTAGTATAACTGGAAACATCAGCATTTCTTTAATTGATCTTCAGAGATAACATCCGAGCCAAAATTAGCAAAATGGTTGAATATAGTATCGAACACACAGTAAAGTTAGATTAAAAGTAAAAAAAATTCTCTACTATACTGTTGTACTACCGTACATTACTGCAAAGACTACCTGATAGCCCATAAATAGAAACAAATTTAATGTTTTGGTTCTCTGTTTGAGACAGCTTTCTTTAAGCTGTGGAATGTTGTCCGGCACGGTGGATCACAAACAAAATTAATGTTCCGGTTCTCTATTTGACACAGAGTTCTTTAAGCTGTGGAATGTTGTCCGGCACGGTGGATCACAAACAAAATTAATGTTCCGGTTCTCTATTTGACACAGAGTTCTTTAAGCTGTGGAATGTTGTCCGGCATGGTGGATCACAAACAAAATGAATGTGCCGGTTCTTTATTTGACACAGAGTTCTTTAAGCTGTGGAATGTTATCCGGCACGGTGGATCACTTGGTACCGCGCTCGGTTGCAGAACCGAAGGTTCACGGATTTTCGATCCTGGCCGTGGGAGGCGCATTGTGGTGGAGGCAAAATGGTTGAGACGCGTATTTTGTACAGCGTCAGTGCACGTTAAAAAACACGCCGAATGGTTGAAGTTTTCTGAGTCCCCCACTACGGCGACTCTCATAATCATATCGTGGTTTTGAGATGTAAAACCAGAGATAATATTCAAGAGTTAAATACAGAAATACTATTGCGGTTAACTGCGAGAGCAACTTTCGAACTTCGCGCCCGACTCGAGTGCGAAGGCAGAAGTGTAAGTGTGGCGCCAATCCGCCGCCAAGTGAACCTCTTCATGGGCTGGTTGGAACACTGAACTTTGATGCATTTTCTGCTCTTAAGTGATTTAGGAAAACGAACGAAAGTTAGTTTACACTATATAGAAATGTAAAACTTTCAAAAACCGAGAAGCTGGCTGAACGTGGTGTTCTTGGCTGATGCTATAGGTTTTTTTTTTTGTCGGTGCAGGCAGAGTAGAGTCGAACGCCAGCCTGTCAAACACCTTGCAAAGATGTCCCAACTCTAGTGCCAGAAACTAACGTGCAAACCCGGCTGTGCCATTCCCATCTGCGAAGGAGGATCAGTAGTTGAGGCACTCGGCTGCAGACACAAAAAATCATGGGTTCCATTCCGGCCATGGCGGTCCCATTTCGGTGCAGGCGAAATGGTAGGGGCCCCATGCACTGTGCCATGTCAGTGTACGTTAAAGAACACTAGGTGGTCAAGACATCTGGAGCCCACTACTACGGCGTCCCTTATCATTAGACAGACAGACAGACATACAGACAGACAGACAGACAGACAGACAGACAGACAGACAGACAGACAGACAGACAGACAGACAGACAGACAGACAGACAGACAGACAGACAGACAGACAGACAGACAGACTGACAGACAGACAGACAGACAGACAGCACCTGTTGAGTGAGTCATATAACTAGGTGGCTACGAACCAGTCACAGATATGCATGGGCGAACCAATCGCTTTAGGAGCTTCGCCCCTATAGTACTTACAGACGGTAACCCCAAGTTCCAACATTCGCACATTTCTGGCATAAATCAGTAGCCAAAATAATAAAGTTTTAGGAGCGAAACTTCTTATAGCGGCACCCGTTCGTCTCCCGTAGTATGTAACAAATATAACATTTTGACCTTCAAGGTGGTGCCGGTGAGAGACTTCTTCTGTGCGTTGTTGAACAATAAAAAAAAATAGTGCTCAATGTACATTTCAATGGCTGCTAATGGGGAATGAGAGACAGGAGCATTCGGCTTTTAGTTAACGCGCAGGCTGCGATCACCATTAGCAGCCATTGGCATGTACATTGAGCACTATCTGACAAGAAAGGGTTGCTACGTTATACTCGCTGGGTGTAACCTCCTTAGCTTTAGAAAGGTTTAGCGAGCGTTGAGCCACAATGCCATGAATACAATGAACTTGTATATACCATGAATGAACTCGAGGTGGTTAAAAATGGGAAGTAGATACGAAGCGCAAGCCGTAAGAAAGTAAAAGCCGAATTCTCCGCCTCTCATTTCCCATTAGCAGCCATTGGCATGTACATTGAGCAATATCTGACTGAAAAAGTTTGCTACATCATACTCGCTGGGCGTAACCTCCTTGGTTTTCGAAAGGTTTAGCGAGCGTTCGGCCGCAGTGCCGTGAATACAGTGAACGAGTATATACCATGGACTCGAGGTGGTTAAAGGTGGGAAGTGGACCCGAAACGCAAGCCGTAAGAAAGTGTGCGTGTGCCACCTCTCGTTTAGTCCTTGGAATGTCCACTGGATGGCGGTGCTTCTATATAAGGAATATATGATGAAAAGTTGCGAGATGGTGGTACTCTGAGTGTTGAATAGATGGACGAACGGACACATAGACAGATGCATGGACGGACGCGTGAACGGACGCAGGGGCGGCTGCATGGACGAACGCAAGGACGGACGTACGAACAGACGCACGCACGGACGGGCTGATGGACGCATGGACGGTCACACTGACGGACGCATGGACGGACGGAAGCAAGAACGAATGGACGGACGAATCCTTCGCCCCACTCTCCATCATTCACTCCGTGGATATGGTGCCATTTTTTTTTTCTCTCTCGGTAAACAAACAAATGGGCTGTGCTATATACTTCTGCATGGTATGCCAATCGGAGGTCTTATGTTCTCGAATCTGTTTTCAAAGCAGCTGTCCATGCGCTCAAAAATACAGCCTGCTAAGTGTTTTCAGAACTCAACAGCACTAGTTGGGCATTGGACCGAGTAAGAGGCGATCAGTTTCCCAATAAACAGATTTAGATTTTCAGGCTGGTTACCTATAAGAACCCCAAAAAAATGTTTGCCATCTATACATATCCTTTGGTAACCAGCGCTCATTTTCTGTTCCGTGTGGATTACTCTAAAACAGACGACAGACAGGGATGTTCGATCGCATATAGCTCTATGATTACTACATCCGCGCCGGTTTACACAAGGATCCCCGGGCCAAGAGACTGTGTTTGCTCTCCCATAGTAGAGTACAAAACACTCTAAATATTTAAACACTTTTTCTGAACGCTTCTTAAATGGCCTTGTTCACTGGCCGTAGAACCTGGTCCCTGATCTCTAGAGACGTCTCTGAGCTCTATCATAGTAGATTACCAAGTAGTCTAGATCGTTAACCACTTTTTCTAAACACACAAATGACCCGATGTTTGTAAACTTCCGGTGATTCTCGTCGCTTACCGCCCTCCCATTGTCGAGTAGATCGTACTCAAATCGCGGAACATTTATTCTAAACACAAAATGGAGTCGTGATTGAATTCTCTCCCATAGTAGAGTACCATGTTACTATAAATTGTTAAGCACTTTTACTAAACAAAAATACGCGACGTTCTTAGCTTAACCTCGTATACATATACATAGAGATGACTTTCTGCTCTCCCGTAGTAGAGTCATAAGTGTTCTAAATAGTTACTTTTTCTAAACACATTATTCTGGGAGCTCTCGCCGCCATTTTAGACCAAATTAGTGTACGTAAATTTAATTTTGTGCATCACTTCAGTCAGTACAATTGCATGACTTTATGTCCATCAAAGCTGGTGCAATATATCTTTAACCGCATTAGCACCACTAAACTCGGTTAACTAACCAATAAATAATTAACCAACTAACCAACAAAATAATTAACTAACTAACTGAAAACACAAAATGAGTAAATGTGCGTATATGGGTACTTAGTGACTTCACCTGTATTAAATCTACTAATCCAAATGTGCTACATTAATAGAGCCTGCACGTCTGAAGAGTCCACACAGTTTGAAACAACTACAAACTCTCATAGCACAACGTTTCCTATTTCGCCGCATTTATGTACACAACGCAGTACAAATGCGAACCAGCTGTTGCACGAAATGGTCTCCTGGAAAGTGTCTCCTGGTCTGAGAGTTGTGTGTGTTCTTCCATTAGCGGGGCTTATATGTGGACCTCAACTTCTCCAGAGCAAAACGGTTGCAACAGAACAGAACCAAACAGACTCTGTTATCACATTTGTCCTTTCTCATGAGTCTGTCTCTACAACGTAAGTGCACTTCCTCCTGATGCTGCCGGCCCTTTCCAACATAATTGTGAACATGCACTTGAAAAATAAGAGAAGCAGTAAACTGGTTAGTTGCTCAATGTCATTAGCTCTTTCACTCAGCAGTGCCCGCCTAGCGTGTTCGTCTTCACAGTAAAGTGTTGTAAGGCTGTTATGAGAGAGACACTCAGGGAGTTAAAAAAAAAGCGACCACACTTAAGTTAGAGGAAGCAAAACTAGTAAGCGCTTTGAGGCGTCTTAGCTGCAGAAAGCTGCAGGAAGCAATATAGCTTCCACATCTATCCAGCAGAAATATTGCAGCCCACTTGCCGAGACATATACTGTTCATTTATCCTTGTTTCTTTTTTACTAATATTGTTGTTGCGCAAGACTGCAAAGCCTTTATATAGTCGTACCAACAGTAAAACAAGCCGATAGAGGGTTCACAGAGGCCACTAGAAAGCGACCGTGAAATAGACGTGTTGGCGATCCGAGTCGAGTACGGCGCTCGGTCTCCTTCCAAACTTCCTTCACCTAGCTGCTTCTTTCTTTTCGTTTTGTGTGCTGAAAACCATCGTCTGCTGTAGTTGCCATAGCAACAGTGTCCTCAGTCGTCTGGAGCGTTCATCAGGATAATTAAACGCGTAACATTGTGATGCACAATGTAGCAAGAAATACTCAGAACAATTACTTTATTCCGAGTGCATAACACAGATCTGGAGCTGTCCTTTTGGGACATCGCATTTACTTCGGACCATCTGTCAACTGGTCTCCAATTTGATGCGGACGTAGGAAACTTAAGAGCTTATTCATATCATCTGTCTTCCGTAAGTACTATACTAAAAAACGGACACTCCAGACTCTCTCTCTCCTTCTCTCTCCCACTCACACACACACACACACACACACACACACACACCACACACACACACACACACACACACACACACACACACACACACACACACACACACACACACACACACACACACACACACACACACACACACACACACACACACACACACACACACACACACACACACACACACACACACACACACACACACACACACTTTGCTTATTACACATGCAGTCAGCTGTGAATCACACTTAATGTTTTGCAAATCGGATCCCTGCAATCACGTTAGGTAGTGAAATAAATCAGAAAAGGATGATTAACAAGCAACTACCCGTCTTAAGCGCGAAGCCGCAAGGTATCTTAGTTAAAGGCAAAACAAACAACTATAAGCTTTTGTTTCAGGAAAGCCCGCATGAATTTTCTAATGGGTTTGTGCTAAAAAAGGCTCGTTGTGAATAATATTTTTTCGCTTTATGCATGTACGTATATAAGCGTCCGTAGGGGGTGCAAATAGGGCACGCAGTGTTTGGGTCCATATACCGCATGATCCAGGATATTGTGTTCTTATTGTGAGTAATAGTGGTTATGGACAATGACGGCAGTGGATCGACGGTGCAGTATACTATTCAAGCTAACGCTATACAAATGTTGGCTTCGATTAACTCGCTACCTTACCAGCTAATGTAAACGGTGGGTACAAATATCGCTGTACTAGTCCAGGTGAAAGGCGGGCTATATCCAGGAAACTAGACGAAAAGTGTGCAGTTCCCTAGTTATATCCAGCACTTTAAGCAGTACTTCATCAAGAGTAATAGCCGAATAAATTTCCAAACGGGCCTCTGCACGCAAAAATGTCTCTCCTTTTGCTGTATGGTGATGAGTATATCGTTTTGTGCAGGGTACCATTCTGTCCCGTTAGTAAAGCAAACATGGAGAGCCATTCGAATTTGCTCAACCTGAGCTAAACGATTAGGAGGAATGCACGGAATCATACGAAGAGAGAGACAAAAAAAAAGTGATGATGCGGCATTGGCGGTGCAATGATCCCCTCATCATCACGATGATCAGTAAATTGACGAGACGACTGTTAAACGCTCGTGGCCGAGAAATGACAAATCTGGCCTGTGTGCATATATCGGCTAGTGTATGAAAGCAAGGTGTAAGCGGCATGCAACTATTGAAAAATTACCCCCCCTCCCCCAGGAATTATAGCCTTACGCGAAATTTTGTCCACAGTAATCAATATGCGCGTGTTGTAAAATATGGATCTTATGCAGGGATTTGATTATGATGGAATTGATTTTCGCAACAACAGTGTTCATTTATAATTTTTTGGGACCACCTGCGTTTAGCTGCGTTCTTACTATGACCGGTTAAGATGTGCCGGGTCTTTGCACTTATGTTTTAATTTGTGCGGGAGAAGAATCGATAAACTGATTTACTGAGTGAGCGCACGCAAACATGGCTGTGACAAAGGTTCAGAAGCACATTCCTGACGGAAAGTTTGTCAGACGTTCTGCTCGCGAGAATATCTGTGTTTGCCAAGACTCCCACATTATACTTTTTGTTTGCGTATGCAAAACAGAGCCATGCCCATAGGAACAGTTATTCTTCGAGTCTGTAAAGCGCCATTTAAAAGGTTACCTCACTGAGGGGCAATCTTTTGGCAGGGCCAAAGAGAAGGCATTCCGAACACAGGGACATCTGGAAAGAGTGTGATTTGTCGCAATATATCAGTTACAGGTCTGATGGATTATTTATCTATAAATGTCCCTAACTGGACGTCAAAGCACAAAGCACCGATGGTCGCGCACATTTTAGATTGCGCCAGTAAGCTGCCGTGGTAGTCTAAAGCTATGACACCCGACTGCTGAACCGGGTTCGCATGTTCGAATCATGGCAGAGGCATCCGCATTTCAATAGATTCCGGATGCTATTACGACATTTCACACATCAGGTGCGATGCTCTCGAAGTTATGCAAGAAGTTCAACCAGCGATTTGTATAACTTCGCGTGTCTCATGATCGGCTTTCGTGGTTGCCGATGCTCGTACACATGTCGAGCGGGGATTTTGGGGCGTAAAATTCAGAGCGAGTATCATCGTATGAGAATGCGTAGATACCGTAGTCTAACTCTCTAACACACGCACCCAAATATACGCCCCAATCATGGCCGTTCGTTACGTCATGCATTACTTACGTAACCGGCCAGCGTCACTTAGCTCACTGCATTGCGAATAAGGAATTCGTACAGGTTCCGAAGCGTTAAGAACTGTCGCTTCTTTTTTTACTTGGCCAGTGACCGCGATTCTCTTTACGTGCGCCACTATTCTCACACACGCAAGCTGATTAATTGATAAAAGTTTAATTTCTGCGTTTTAAGCTACAAAACTACAATAACATTTTGAGGCACGCAGCAGTTACCTTGTTATTTTTCATTCATTTCTTCTTTTTACATCCCCTTTCCATAAACGGTAGCAAACCGGAGTCTTCATCTTGTTAAAGAAGAAGAACGGATATTTGGGCTAGCTGGTCCTCTTGTTAACCTCCCTATCTTTTCTTTATCTCCGTCTCTCTCCTTGATCAATTTTGACGGGATGGGGTCGTTTGAACCTAAATGAAAGTGCGTTGGCGTTGTTACGTTTCACCACAATAAAAATACGGCAATTGTGGGGGAGATTCGAGCCCCTAGCCCCGAGCTCAGCTGTGCGACACTTGATTCACACACTCCACGCGGTGGGCATTTTTTAGGCAGATGGGATTTAAAGCTGTAAGCTTCGCCTTCGGGATAATAATAAAAGCGAGTCACAAATGGAGAACAGCGCAACCGTCCCGTATAAGTTTACCAGGACCCCGCCAGTGCCACGAGCGTTAACTCAGTCGTGCAATTTTAATCACCAAAAGCTCGCAAAATTTTTATGCTCTTTCGGCCTCGTTACGAAGCTCCTAAAAGAGGACGCACTTGTACTTCCGTTACCTCGCTATGGACCAAAATACATCAGCTACCCCGGCAACGACGGCAAACAAGAGGCTCCAGTTGATTCTGGCAGCCTCGAGGATCGCTTTACGCGGACTACACCCACGCTTGCTCCAAACCTCCCACCTCTCAATGGCGTAGGTGTGAAGTATATAAAAAGCCTCCACACTCGAGGGCTCGCCATGGCATGTGCAATACCGGGGGACGTATATATCGTCGCACAAGGACACCATACAGAAAAGATCGCGTCTAATCGCTTACCCGTGTAGATACTTTACCGCGCCAATTAGTGCCTATTACGGCCGACTGCGCAATTCTGACGTTGTCTGTAACGCCGCACAACCAGTGCTTATTCTTGTGCGCTCCTCAACATACTCGAAAGGACGTTCTCTAGACTGTTGCGGAGGACCAAAGTTTACAGATCGTGCAGTCCTGATTGATTAATATGTGGCGTTTAACGTCCCAAAACCACTATATGATTATGAGAGACGCCGTAGTCGAGGGCTCCGGAAATTTCGACCACCTGGGGTTCTTTAACATGCACCCAAATCAAAGCACACGGGCCTACAACATTTCCGCCTCCATCGGAAATGCAGCCGCTGCAGCCGGGATTCGATCCCACGACCAGTGAGATCATGCAGTCCTAGGTTGCATAATAAGGAAACTTCAGTCCAAACACTTCAGACAATAAAGAGACAGCGAGCACTGTATGGTTCCGCTAATCTGTTTTTTTGCCAGTTTTGCTTGAATCGTAATTACATTTTAATTAATCCTTGCCGATATGCCCACGCTTAGACTCTTTAAGCTTCACTATTCTTGAGTGAAAGCATGTAGAGTCACGTTAAAAGGAGTGTCAATACAGTGGCACTGGTTCAATTGGCTTCAAGCGTGAATGATAACACCGACAAATGTTAAATTGTTTCAGAAAGTACCTCTAACCGAACGTGTTTGATTCTTCTTTTTTTTTCTATGTCAGAGATGCAGGGTTTCTATGCAGGGTTGGCGCTTCTTTGAGTACGAGAAACACGCTGCGACACAAATCGGGCGCGACTGCACGTCTCAAAGAGATCCAAACACGCGCCTCTCAAGCAGACGCAATATGAGCTATAAGGAGCAAGGGCACACTCTTCGCCTCATAGTCATTTATTAGCATCGTAAGTGAGATCACCGATATTTAAATCTTACCTAAATCTAAAAAGTAATATAAAATGCCGCAGTAACATGAACATTGTGTTTCCCCGTTCTTGTTGTAACCGTTTCAGCAAGGACAAAAGCGTCTAGTTCGAAAGACGTGCTGATTGAGCATTTCTTTCAAAAAGTTGAGAGAGCTCTCACTCCGCAGTATTATACATGGCGCAGTGACGCGGGTGTAGAAAAATACCTGACTCAGCGCCCATTTTCCTCAGTGCCACCGAAAGTTGTTTGGACTGGTTCACGGCGTAACCAAAGGCACTTGAACTGCACAGGGCAGCCGCGAGCACAAATCTTGACAGTGATTCATATTAGAATGGCTCGCATCTGGGCTAGTTGGTGATCTGGCACGTCGAGTGGTAGCGGCTAAATTTAAACGCACGCATGAAGGAAACAAAACACTGCTGACCCCTGAAGCATCAGGTCAGCACTGTACTCGTCTTTCTTTTCTTCATGCGTACGCTTCAATTTAGCTGTGACCACTCGGCATGGAATGAATCACAAACCTTACAGCTTAATTATTTGCAGACGAATATACAAATTGCGATCATACGTGACACAGAAAGCGCTTCCTCTAAACCAGTGCGAATTGTGTTAGGGATGTTACGGTAGTGCGCACGTCATCGTTCCTGTGCTCTTAAAATGTCGGGACAAGGCCTGCATCGACTGTGTGCAGCTTTCCTTGATATACATGGGAAAGGCAGAAGCCACTTCAAATATGACGTCCATGAATAGTAATGTCATGTGTCTGCATTAATCCTAACTAAACTAACAGCTTGTTACCACTCGTTGCTGGTATATGTAAACTCGTGATCGAAACGGCGTTGTCACTGTCAGCTTGCAGTGTGTGCGCAGAGACGCACTGCTGTGTGACTCAATTTGTGGTGCGTAACGCCGACCAAGTCCATGTGTTAAGGCTGTTAGAGGCATTTCGTCCAATTATGTTGAACTGAACATGTTTGTTCGTTAGTGTAGCTGTCATGCTGTTTGTGCATTCACACAATTCAAAACTTACTTCGAATCTCCAAAGAGCTTTGATTGAAAGGGGCAAGTGCGGGACAGTCGGTGCATGACATTATAGTTACTTAAGACGTGCAGTATAAAGACGTCTCAATAGTACAGTACACATTAAGCGGTCGCAAACCATTTATAGGATTTGCACATTTCGGAATTTTCATTTTGTTACTGCAGTGATCGTACAAGAAAGACGTTCTAAGTATTTTATATTTAGACAAGATAGGTTCAATCAGAGAGAGTGCATGAAGCAACATCAATTACAGCTGTAGACATTCGGCTCTTGCCCAGGTGCGCATTCTGAATAATTAGCGTGATTGATGCAATAAAAAGGTGGCATCAAATGAAAAAAAAAACAAAACCAAGAAATAACAAGTTGAGGGTGAACAGCGCTCCCTAAAGATAGGAATAACGAGGGGAAAGAAACAAGTCTCAAGTGTTCTTCAGGTTAACATAATGTTTTGTCACACTGACGAGGCGCATCCCTGAGGCCCTTAGGAAATGAATGCGTCATTGAGATCCGCTCCGGCAGGTGCCGCTATGAACTCAGCTTCTCACAAATAAAACTGTCTGCTCTTCAGTGTGCACAGTCAATTAGTTTGCGCTTAGCTTTTTCGACAGTAAACTTACACTTATTGTATAAGCTTATGCTTCAATATAATATGTGTCCAGTATAGCTCTTAACTCAAACCATAACCAGTGATTTAGTAGCAGTTTTTTTCTTTTTAGAAGGCCTTCTTTCAATATTATAAGACCCGGAAGTAAGCATCTGATTGAAAGTGCTTGCTTCCACAAACAAGGGCGTCATTCGAAGCTCGTTCCACCCATGCGCCCAGTGGTAAGGGCAGAATAAAATGTGCTGCACAGCTGCAACAATAAATCCTACAGGTCTTTGTTCAGATTTTTGCGAAGTAAAAAATAACAATAATTACAACCACACTGCTGATATCCATGATGTTTGGAACCCATAAAAAAGTGTGAAAGTTTGGCTACTCGGCTAAAGAAGGTGTGAATGAAAAACTTCCAGCTCTTTTTTTTTTATCAGTTGATAATGCATCATTCGACTAGTCAAGGATTTGGCTACACTTGACGGTGGAGGGCCAGGCTACCTAAAGCGCATCCAGCAAGGGTCCGCACGGCAAACCAAGTGGAGAGGAATGAGTGGTGCTTTTGCAAGCAGTGATAAAAAATTCGGCGTGTTGATAATCATGGTGTGCAACAGTGGAATGGCAATTGTTTACTTTCAGTACGCTTGTCACAAGGTATACCTTTTTATTGATCAATAACTTCAGTTTATCGATTGCTATAGCAATTGATGAATATAGGTTACTTGAAAGAAAGAAGCTCTCACAATGCGACTTTTCGAAAAGTGCCGATAATTCACAGTCACTGCGAATATATTTATGGAAGGATGCTCGGCGACCGATGCGGACAATCGAGCAAGCGCTCATCGGTTGGTTAGGAGGAAGGGGCAGTCCTGACGTTGTGCCGGGCAAGCCAAGTGGAGAGGGTGGGTCATAAAAATAATACCCCATAGTATTTATAAGAACAACCACGTAATAAAACCCCGCAGGGCAGCATGCGGCCCATGAGCTGCAGGTTGTCGACCACCGAACTAGAAAAACACAGATCGTGCTGCAGTATTGCTAAGTGGTATTCTGCTACCGGCGTTAACTGCATGCAACCTAACGACCCACTGAGCAACATAAGAATTCTAAAACACCTGTGAAGTGTTTTCAAAAATACTCTCATCAGTTTAAAACAAAGGCACGCTACTTTATTGTTTCACGCTGATATCTAACATCTTCGAGATGAGAATCGTAAATGACCGGAGTCATCTTAATGCGCTATTTTCACTCGAAAACTGTCCGGATTACAAACATCACGTCATGCGACGTCATGACTGCGTCACAAATTTTCGGGATCTGGACGCTAGGACGGCGTTATATAGTGACGTAATCAATGTTCGTTGCGTCCCTCGTATTGACGCCACCAACGCCGACGGTCCCTTTAAGTATTTGATGAGGGATACAGGGCTTTCGTCAAAATACAGTAACAGGAGCTCTAGGACGTAGGCCACTCAGGGGTCAGCTTTTAGCGAAATTATGAAAAAATCCCCACCAGCCGTTTGAACATAATCTGCTCGCAAAATCTGATTATCCTTTCATGGGGGAAGCTCTTTGGGACCTAGCCTTGTCTTCCGTGGTGGTCATGGCATAGAACCATTGCTATAGTCGAAGCATATGTGAAACACGAGAAGACGCCAGGCCTGCGCGGAAAGAGCAGCACAGTCACAATGAAAGCTAGAAGAGCGACCTTTCAGAGCATTTTCGAAACACTCATTGGGTGACTGCTTCAAGTAAACATGCCTGATACCCACTACAGCATTAATATTAAAAATTTTAGGGTAGCAGGCTGGCATTCACTATGGTATTTTTCGTCATTCTTCTGAAATGTATGGTACCCTCTAAACTCTTTCAAAGATCTTTGTGCCAATTGTTCATGTAGTGGATGAATACGATGACGAATTATGCCTGAAGTGGGTATGTGCCACAGGTAATGGGTGAACAAGAACAAGCTTTTGTAATAGGTTAGAGCATTGGACGACTCACTCGATACGCTATCGGCATTGTGCGATGACTAGTTCTTTCACTGTTTTAAAACGCTTTATAAGTCGTATTACCGTGATTGCTTTCCCGACATAAAGCCTGCAGCCTAAGGCACGTTTGCCAACAAGTCTCAAGTACCAGCGTGGCTCAGTTGTAAAATACTTTTTTGGCACCTAGCGGACCCGGGTTTGAGCTCCCGTATGTCACTGGTGCTAGGTTGTTTTTTTTTTAATTTTGCGCGATGTGGTTACGGACACCGGCGGCGGCGGCGGACAACTATGGCTCTGCGCATGACCCAAGTGTTGATCTCATAACAGTTTTTGCTGTAAAATGCTTTACGATAGACTTTCACACAGTTATTCATAATTATAAGGAAAGAGATCACAGTTCTCGGGCAAAATGACCTATGAAAAAACGTATTGATGAGCTGATATTTACTAAAATAGGCGTAGACGTTGAGGCTTCTCAAGGAAAGCTCTAACACAAAGGCGCATGTCGAGCACTACATGTTCCAACAAATTACCTATATTAAAAGGATATCTCGCCACCACTGGCGGGTTCTTGCATTCACTTTGGAGGCGTATCTCCAACTTCAGCAATATTCTAAATCCACCTTGAATACCCTAAGACGACTGCAAGGCAAAATAAATTCATATTTTATATACTTTTTGTGTCGCTCAAATCAAATGTTATGAAGCGACGCTCGGGTAACGTGTTGTTACTCACCGATAGGATGTCGAAAGCTTCGCCCACTTTTTACGATTCATGTGGTGGAGATGCGTGTATTTTTGTTTTATTCTTCCGCATGCCTTCTTTTCTTGCTGATAGCTTCAATTCAAAAATAATAAAATAAGGTGATTGTTTGTAATACGCTGCGTCCTGAGTTGTTGCATACAAAATGTACGCACCTGTCCAACAACATACTGGTACTCGTCCAACTGGCACTCCCATATTTAGCTTAATCTTGGAAATCTCGCAAAAAAAGAGTTGTTCTTGCCAGCTTTCTAGCACGTCTGATCTACATGCTTGCTCACGCACGTGGAAGGATCGCTTACGCCTCGGATGATAACTCCGCCATGGTGGTCTAGTGGCTAAGGTACTCGGCTGCTAACCCGCAGGTCACGGTATCAAATCCCGTTTCCGGTGGCTGCATTTCCGATCGAGGCGAAAGTGCTCTGGGCCCGTGAGCTCAGATTTGGGTGAGCGTTAGATAACCCAAGGTGGTCGAAATTTCCGGACCCCTCCACTACAGCGTCTCTGATAATCACACGGTTGTTTTGGGGCATTAAATCACACGTATCAAATTAACGCCTCGGATGATCGTTTAACCGAGAAGGCTGCGCCCCGCGAGGGCTCCATTCAACAGCGCTCGGTACCAGATAAAGGTTCGTGTGTTGCAACGTTGTTTCACGCGGTGGTATTATCACTGAACATTGTTTTGAAGGCTTGAGAAGGGGCTATTATCGGCAATGAAAAATAACGGGTCTGTCGTAGAACAACAAAATGAAGGGGGAAACAATAAGTTTGTAGAGGTTTTACGTCCTGGAACCACAATATGATAAATGAGAGGCACCGAAGTGGAGCACCCCTGAAATTCCGGCCACCTAAGGTTGTTGAACGAGCACCTAAACCTGAATACGTGAGCTTCAAGTGTTTTCGCCTTTGTCGAAAATGTGGCCGCCGTGGCCGGGATTCAATCCCAGGACATTCGGGTCAGCAGTAGAGCGTCATAACAACTAGATAACCGAGGTGGATAAGGCTGGAACAACACACTCGGTTAAACGTGATCGAACAACTCACTTCATTGACAGTGGTGAAACTAAGTGTAAGGATCTTTCCAAATCCATTCTTAAAACTAGGGAGAAAGAAGGCGGAGTTATTGTAGCCTAATATATCATTATACGGCATGACATATTCTTGATTGAGACGCATATAAGCGGTAATTTTTTAAAAACGAGATGTGAAATTTAGCCCTCTCTTATACGCACATGTTTAAACACTGCATTTTTTTCAATTATCGCATTTCGTTCAATTTCCTTCGCCCACTGAAAACAATAATATGTGAAATGTTATCTACTTGTCCATTATTATCCTCTGATAAGCCAACTCCATGATGAGTTATTTATTATTTTTTATTTATTTTATTTATTTCCAACACAAAAAGTTGGGGGTTCCCCAGGCAAAAACGCTGTTGAAAAACAGCTTGAAGGGACCTGGGGGACCGTACAGGCGGCAGCGAATAGAAAGTATAACTAACACGACATGATACAACTTATACAACTTGACAAGATATTGTAGCATCGGTACATAGCAAAGTAGATATAAAGAGGTACAACAAAAATGCACAGATACAGCGAAATGAATGTAACAGGGAAATGCATCAGAAATTAAAATGCACCCATATAACTAGGATAACTGCACATACCGAAAATGCAAACGTTGGAACGTATATAAAATACAATGCATGACATGACATGCAATGTCATGAAATGCATGAAATGAAATGCAATGACATGACATCCGACAAGCTGGGACTTGGCAATACGCGAAGTCAACCTAGTACGTATTGCTTCAAGTAGACTGTAGGAGTGACTAGATTTTTTTTTTTTTGGTTATGAGGTTCAATTAGTAGTCCTAATGGCAATTAGCACTGCAAAACTACTCACTCAATTAACACAATGTCAACAAAGCATATGTAGGCCTGCTCAAATGACGTCTATTTGTGATATTTACACGAACATTTTCTTTGCGTGCGCATTTTACCCCAGCTTGATAGAGGAAACCAGAGAACACACTCCCCATATGGCTTTACTGAGAAGAGGGCTTCTTCACTTGCAAAGTCTTAGTGTGGAGAAGCACAATCTATGTGCCTACATGACTGAAGTGAGGTGTGCACATTTTCATACCCATTCAGTTCTGGTTTAATGTGAAACAATGCAGCCCCACATCTTCGGAATCACAGGGCAGTGTAAAGACTACTTCTGCATTCGCGCGTCAGCGCTATCATACAAATAAGGATCGTTCTGTGGATGCACAAAATAACGAAAAGTGTCTTGGCAACGGATACTTCTAACACCATGGCCTTGGTTTTCTAAATACATGCACATACTGAACGCATACTACCAAAAGCAAAAGACCACAAAAAGCAGTTGTCACTCCCCCTCCCTGCCACGACCTGAGCGCACTGCTATGGGTGAAAGCAATCTTCTCCTTCTTAGTCGATCTATTGTTACTGCGCCGACAACCCCCGAAGGGTCTCTGCAACCAATGTGGTTTTGTATAGCCTCTAAGACCACAGGCACGTCGCCTGGTTCGCACTGCCTTCGTGATCAGCCTCCGTTGACAAAGCTAAGATGCATGTGATGACGTGATTGTGCGACATTGATGTGGCGTCACATACCTAGGCACTCTGTGACGTCATGAGGACGTCAACGAGTGATGATTTTTTGTTATCACGCATTTGCTGTGGACGGGAGACGCCAACGTTTGAGAGCAGTGAATTTTCACGTTTGACGAGGCATATAATTGTTTTGCCAAAATAATTTCTTAGATTTTAGTTGTGAAAGCCAGATAAAGTTTTTTATCTGGCATGTCGCAGTGGAGGGGTTCAGAATTACGACCAACTAGACTTTTCCTTTGATGTACATCTAGACTTTTTATTGATGTGTCAAATAAATGCATGGGTTTCTATCATTTCGTTTCCATTAAAATACGACCGCAACGGCCGGTTTGACTTGTGCACCACAGTGACTTGTGCACCAATCGACTCGATCATTTCTTCTTGTACGCAGAAGTTGCTGGATCACACAGGTTTTCTCAACGTCCACATGAAGGACGTTCACGTCAACTTGCTTCGCTTTATCGTTAACGTTTCGCAAAAGTTTGTTCCAAACATTACCATCAAAATCCGAGAAAACATTCAAGACCCTTTACAAAAACTGCTGTTTACCGATGTGCGTTTCAGATGGGGAAGATTGAGACAGAATTCTGGGGTCCCACAGTGCTAAACAACACGCAACGAACGGAACACAAACGGGGAAAACCAAGGATCTGTCTGTTGGGTGCGTGTGCGTGTGTTTGTTTGTTTTGTTTTGCGCTGTAGTGCACCAGAATAATGTGCCAAGAAGCCCATCCCGCTACTTTAACAGAGGCAGAATCTCCGAATGTTAACAAATATCAGCACTTAATGAAGCCAAGGAAGGTACAGGGAACTTTAGTTGTATACTGTTTGAAGAGAATGGCATTAATTCTGACATAGATGCGATGTAAGGAAAGTGTATGCAAAAAACACTTGCTGCTGACAGGAACCGAACCTGTAACATTTCGAAAACGCGTCCGATGCTCTTACCAAATGAGCTACGTCGGTGTTCGTTCTCTCGTCCACTTGTCGGGTTGTCATGTACCTGCAAACCATGTGTGTGTTAGTCTGTGCCACTCGCAGCCATGAAGGCAAGTGTGAAGGCCAGCTGGTGCCACTTTTCGCGCATGTATACATATCACCATTACTACATTAGGCCTCAAGCAGCACAATTAAAGGGATACTAAAGGCAACTATTAAGGCGACGTTGACTGTTGAAATAGTGGTTCAGAAACATCGTAGTGTTACTTTGGTGCCAAGGAAGGGCTTATTTTGAAATAAAATAATGTTTTAGAGGTCCGTGTCGGGTAAACGCACTTCAATTTACCCGCCTCGACAGAACGTCTGACGTCACTGTTGCCATGGCCGCACCCCACCGTTGCCGCCGTCAAAGCTCCCCGCCCCACCACCATTCGCACACATTTTCAACAAGTCTCCGTATCCCTCTTTCTTCGTTCTCGGCGACCGCGCGAAACCATCGCTTCGCCATCTCCGTGCATCTGTCGGTCCATCCGTGCATCCCTCACTTTGTAGTAGTAGTAAACAAGTTTATTAAGGCAGCTGACGGTATCCTATGGTGGCGATAGCTGTCAGGCCATGCTTGCTCACCACCTCGTCAGCGCGTTTGATGTCCCGTATTTGAGAGTCCAGTCTTGTGGTCGCGAAGGTTCTCTCCCAGGACTCACTTGAAGGTGACTATCCTAAGAAGTATGGTGGGGGAGGGTCCTTGCTGCATCTCCTGATGATGTGGTCCAAAGTTGTGGTCTGTGTCTTGCAAAGATTGCATGTAAATGTGAATAGGGCAGGGTATATGTGTCTGTATATGTACGGAGAAAGGAATGAATTGGTTTGAAGCCACCGTCCAGTGATTTGTTGAGCTTTGTTTAGTTGTGAGTGTGGTGTGGTTTGGTTTGCCTTGATAGCTTCTATAGTACTGCGTGATGTCGTAAAAGGTGATGAGTGGTTCGGTTGCTTCGATATCGGGGTCCGAAGTCTGGCCCACCACTCGGCGTATACGAGTGCTCGAGGTTGTCTGTGGGCGGCTTCGTTACCCGGGTTTCCTGCGTGTGCCAGGACCCAAATGAGTTGAATTCAACTGGGATCGTCATAGTAGGTGCTGCTGGCAGCAGTGTTGCCTGAGGCGTTGCGTGCCGCTCGGCGCGGATGACGGAAAATGCACGCCGTGGCTGGGGAAACAGTGCCAAGGGCAACTCGGATGATGGCAGATTTGGAGTCACTATTGATTCTTTAAGATCCGGCCATTGCGGCGAGGGCTATGGCAGCTTCTTCGGCCTCGTTTGGGCTCTGTGTGCGTATGGAGCCGGCGCACCTCATGGTAGGCTTTTTATCGACTGGGGTACGTTTCGACGACGCATTGATTGCATAGGCCTGTTTTGGGGGCTCGGTATCTTGCCACATCGACGTGAGCCGTCTTAGTGTTCGTACCCTAGGTACTGTGAAGGTTTCTGGCACGGGCCGATCATCTACCGTCGTGAATGTCGGCCAGAATGTTCGTCGGCAACGGATGCACAATGAAGTGCTGTCTGAGGAGGGGTGGTGGCGAGATCAGGACTTGTCCTCTTGGTGACGAGAAGATGCCGATACGTTGCAGAATCCTTCTTCCGCTCTCCATCCATCTTCCCTCTGTTTATGAATTTCTCACTCAGACTCAAGCGCTTTATTGTGGCATCACAGACGTCAACATCCGAGAACATCACTGAGGGTCGTGGTCTTCACAGAAGAGCATTAAGCAAGATAATCTTCCGAACCTGCACCATGTGCTACTTCCTTGCATTAACGGCTCTCTGGATACAGCGCTAACCACCACCCATTCCATGTTTCGAGCTTCAGCCTATAACGGCCATTTAGCCGGTGCAACAGTCTCTCATGCTCTACTAAGCGGGTAGTAGAAAAGAGAGAGAGAGATAAAAAAACCTTCGCTAGATGACGCACTTAGTTCTTACGAAATCGCAACTGGGACGCCTTGTGTCCTGTAGCTATGAACTCTCATGAGACTTTGACGACATGCTCAAGGGAGCGAATAGTGCCGCTAAGTAGACGAGCCGGCTGAGTGGCCTCAACGCCGTTTGCGTCAGCTTTGACGACTGGCAGAATGGCTATTATCCGCTTTCGGTGCGAAAAGCCTTCGAATGTATGTTGCTTAGTGAACGAAAAAAAAAAAAAGAAACGTTGGTCTTGCTGACTAAATTGTCCTGCACAGTACTTTCTTTTCTTAGAGTTTCTTAAGAGGACAGCTTTCAAAATGCCAACACAGAGGGGGCCCTTTAGCGAAATGAGGAGAGGTCGGCCTCATCACGTGTCTTCATAGAGCGTGATGTTTGCGGGAAAACGTGATGGTTTGTGATGCAGGAGAGAACAGCTTGCAACAGTAACTTGGTGAAATCTTTTGTAAATGTACAAATATTTTACATACACACTGTGGGTTGAATGTAAACGCCAGAAAGAATTGATTATTGCAGAAAGGTTGCCTTTATTACATCGATGCTCGAAAGGCTTCTCACTGGGCCCCATCCAGTAATGCGGGCAGAAAGTTTTTTCAAGGGGGATGGGCAGGTTGAGGGAAGAGCTATCTTTTTGGTGTGAAATAGCGCAGCTGTCGAATGGTCATTTTGCGCTCTGTATGCCCCTGGCTACGCCACTGGCCCCATCAAGAATTTCGGTTAGGAGAAGCAAGTTCTCAGGAGTTATCTGGGCAGTGTTTTACCGCATGAATTGCAGAATAAAAACAGCGCAGTCGAGGAAATCGTGGTGGCCCAGACTAAAAAGCCTTAATGTGTGCGCGTGCAAGGCCCAGACGACAACACAGCTCTGTCATATCACCATTGTTCTGCGTGCACTGTTGCCTTTCGGCATTTTTGTACCATAGCCATACCAGTACTTCGCGGAAAGAAGTCTTAAAAACGAGTTATTATATAACTATATACAAGATATTGAACTGTTCCATTTCAACAGAGTGAGTAGCTGACTGACAGTTTTTCCTATGTCTCGTATGCATTCACAAGGATTGTTTTCCCTCTGTTTGCATCTGTACATCGTAGCCGATGGGCCCCGTAGGGTTTATGAATCAGGCTTTGTTGCAGTGTTATATCACTTCAATATGCAACATAACCTGAATTAAAGGGTGCAAATAGATGTGACAGGTATGCGCTCGTATACGATGTCCACACTGATTGATAAAAACGCAGTGTGACAGTGTTCCTAAGTTTTCGAAAGTTGTTATGTGCACTCTACGACACAACCACACATAATTTAAATGACAAAATACATAGAAAACAGCAACAAAAACAAGAACAACTACCGAGTGTATTGTTTCAATCAGGTATATCAATCAGGTACCTGTGAAGCAACCTTTTTAACATGATGACCAGCAATTTTTTCTTGTGATCCCTCAACCTATTCTTCTCTGTTGTATCGGGACGTCGTCCATGTATAAAGGCTCGGGCGTTACCACACTTTTCCTGCTGTGACCCCCGTAGACGCATAGGGTCAGTGCTTTTGCCGACGGGGGTTTGTTACGTGGTTTAGGCGGACGGTAACAGGGCATAATGGGACATACCCTGAAATGCGGCATTTTTTATACCGCACATCGTACTTTTTACGATCTTTATTGACGCCTCGCATGGTTCTGACGTTGTTTGCTGATAATTGTGGTACCGTAATTGAATCCTTGACAGGGGGCCCTGTAACACTTTTTAAGCATGGTTAGAAAACGCTGCCGATCGGTATAGTAGAGGCTCTCGAAAACACGCGAGCCTAATATTATAGCACAACACGTGGTCTGGGACTCACAATAAATTCTCAAAGTCAGCTAAAAATCGATTTCTATTCTATCGGCAAAAGATGCTTCATACTCGAAAATTACTGTTTCACAGGCCAAGTATCAGCCACTGGCTGGTTTTGTGCATGGAGGGCACGTTCTTTACTGCATGGGGTCGCCGCGGGAGGCCGTTTTTGTCCAAGCGCGCTCGCGTGATTGTTATGAAAAAGCGCGCATTCGAAGAGAACAAAAAGAAAAAAGTGCTCGTTGTCACGAGGTGTGTGTGATGTAAATTCTTCCCTCATGCTATAGATTCCTTCCTGCTTAACTTCCAACGCTTTGCGTTGGGACTAGAGAAGAGAGAATGGAATTGCAGCATGCGACAAAAAATGTTTGCGACTCCACTCGTCCTGGGCGGATTCGAAAAACATTTTGCGGCAGTTACTTCGGGAGGCATTGAGCTGCCTCAGTGAATCAGTTTCATGGCTAATTCGAAAGCCCTTTAAAATATTGGCGTGCACGCAATGTACTAGGCGCTTCCGCAATAAGGGTTAATTAAAAAAAGAATGCGGAAGTAATTTGGCAGTTATTCTAAGGGCGATCAGAGAGCGGCTACATCGCTGGTACGCCGAGATAGTGAAACGCGATACTGGCTGCAATTCCCTATGTCTGCAATACGCGTACCCATTACCACGATGCTCCGAAGCCCCCTCATTGCAATAGAGCGGCATACTTTGGCAGCGTCCTGCTTACGGATATGAGGGTGGGCTTTCTATCTGCGGAGAGCCCTAGAGTGTAATGGAATCACCGGAGACGAATCCCTGCACATCGGTTGCCGACCGATATTGAGAACAGTCAATCTCCTCGGGACATATTCCCGGCTGCTACGACAGCCACCCATTTATCGTAACTGGGAGAGGCTTTGTGCGAGCTCCAACAATGTGGATAAAAAATTGTCTTACCACTAAAGCAGCCCTAGCGGTATTGCAACGAATGTGCTTGCTGTTGGCATGCGTAGTGAGGCATATTGACTCTAGTACGATTGTGTCCGGCACGAAAACCGATAGCGGTTGCGGCGGTTTTGGTCGAAATAGGGTCTTCGAGCACATTATGTCAGATGATCCGGCTATGACGCGGGACCACTTCATTATTTATTTCGTTCGATGATGTGACTCATAATGTTCGCGTTCAATGCCGTGGCCATTGTTTTTGTTGTTTTTTTTCTTCTAACTCTCACATATTACACTTTGTTGCTACTTGTGCCCAACATTGCGGTACGTCAACCTTAATCATGCATATAGTTATGCAGCGAGATGAACAAAGAAAGCGCCAAGGCTGCACGGAACACGCAGTGCAGTCACCGCGACAGCTGGAGAAATTGAGCCCGTGGTAACTTCTTGTGGGGTGACTGCTGCAGAAAGATTTGCAAAGTAACTTTCACTACAGAAATAATAAGTATATTATGCGATTGGACTGTAATGTTATTAATTGTTATTACTATAGCTAATTACCACATTACTGATATTTGTTGTTTTTATTGCATTAGTGCTTATGTTATTGCTGTGATTACATTATTATTTTATGTTCATTACTGTCGCTACGTTATTACTATAATTGGTGATTATAAGCTTACTATAATACTGATTACGTCCTTGTTGATTCAGAATTTCCCAAGTTCACTTGTTTTAAAATCCACTGCTTCTGCTGCTCCAGTGTGGTAGAGTCCGGTCGGGAGGTTTGTATCCTCCTTTTGCCTTACCCTGCGGGTGAACCATGTATACGTGTTACATAAAAAAAAGTGGTTAATAAACGCTGTGTTCTTCTTAAAAAAAGTACGTACTACATCATATTTTTATAACGATTTCGCGAAGTATATGCTACATTCGTCATTCTGCGGAGAAGTCAGGTACACACTACATGTATGTAGGCATTATGTGCACTTCAATGATGCTGCGGCCTCAGGCGACGAAAAATTATGGCTGAGATTTTTGTAATGAGTGGGGGGAGGGGGACGTTTAAGCTACTCACTCACTTCGCAATTCACATTGTGTGACACCTTTTGCCATTTTGCTTTTCTGTCACGGTATATTTGATCTTTAAACGTGATTCTTTTCCCTACGTGACGCCTGTGCAGAGTCTTTTCTGAAGGAACATCAAGCACCGGCATTTATCTGAGGCTCGCTTTTTTTTATCTCAATTAGCGCGAGGTATATGGGCGCCGGCGGTGGCGGCGGTGGACAGCTACGTTGCAAAGGTTGCGTGTTGAACGCATCGCTCCCGCATAGCGGACGCAGCACAGTGAATTGGGGTATCAGAAATATAATAAAAGGCAAGCTATGACATGATAGACGTATCATGCGTGTCAAGAAGTAGAAGGCGGGGCGGCATGTCCAACTGCAGCAGTTTCTTCATCTGGGACATACATCACAATATGAATGAAATGCTGGCATGTATGCGTATAGCGTAGAATAAACCACACGTTTAGAGAGAGATAAATGGAATAGATGGTCAGGAAGTTAAGCAGATATTAGCACCCGGTTTGCTACCCAGCACTGGGGTGAGACAACAAAGGCAAGAAAGGTGGTATAGTGAGAGAGAAAAGAAAAAAAAAGAAACGCACGTAGAAGCAGGATAAAAAAAATAACACACACCACACTGACGCACACTCATCGTGACATAAATTGCGTAAATCAGATCATGCCTACATGGTCATCTTTCTTACTAACTTTGAAAGTTACAGATGCTCGTAATAGCAAGAATAATGAGTAATGCTTCTATAGCACGAATAGCACCTCCTATTTAAGAAAGGGAAAGCAGACAACAACCCGTTTGTAGCACGAAGCCACAAAGAAATTCGTACAGATGTCTTAAAAAGAAGAGCTTCGTAGTTGCCAAAATATTCCCTAGTCCAGGGTTCGAACCCGGCACTAACGCCTTTCCGGGGTGGTCGTTCTACCAATCGAGCAAACGAGGAAGCTAGCAGTCGACAGTGTGAGGATGAATTCATCCGAGAAGCATTCTGAGATAGTTAATATCTGTGGTCTACTACCTGCAGTTACTACTTAGGTAGTGAAAGTCGTGACAACACTTTGCTACCTTAAAGATTATTAAGTAGCAGAACATTTTTTTTTTCGTGATCGTAAGGCGAAAATCAAGCAGTGACGTGAGGAGGGTCTTCGCGCTTGACAAAATGTTTCGTCGGCTCCCTGCTTTGCAATTCAATAAATACTTAGCAACAGCTTCTTCCTACAGGGCCCACTTCACTCACTTCTTTTGTTTTCGTTTCCGTTCAGAGAAGCAAATACTAAAGCGCACCTAAGAAAAGATGTTTTCCCCGCAGTGCTTCTTTTTTTTTTCTACTCTTTGTCACGAAAACGGGCTCCCATAACGATGGGAAACGGTCGTAAGGAGAGGACCTGGAAACGTGACCGTAGGGAAACCTCCTGACAGAGAAAAAAATAAACATCATGAACGATAACGAAACGTCATTCCAAAGGAATGCGCTCACGTACCTAGGTGAAGGCATCGCGAATTGCGAACAAACGACTCGCGTAGCGCACAAAGGCAAGCTCGAGAAACGAACCGAGAGAATCGCATTTGAGGCATCGACGATCGAGACGGCCGCCTTGGGAGAAATACGCGAAGATGTAGGAGACGACTACTTCCCCGTCATTTCCTCGGCCGAAGCGCTGTCTTCCCTCGTCTTCCTGGGGGAATTTCAAGCCGAACAAGAAGGCTTTGGATCGGGACTAAGTTCACGCTCGAATCAAATCCACGTTATGCACGTCGACGAAAAGAACAAACACCGATAATATGTACGGGACTGGAAACTTTAGATAAACAAAAAACAACAAAAAGAGTTTGTTTCGGTCTTGGTGGAGAAGGAGAACGAATGGAGATGCCACACGTAATGTCTGCGAAAAGAAGCTATCGAAAGACGCTTATTCAAATTCCATAATCATGAAAAGTAAAAAGAGAAAGGCATCACTCTTACTGCCATTCTTTTAGTATGTGTATTGTCATTTGTGATTCGAACGTCTCAGATGCGTTGATGAAGCAATCTTAAAAAGCCTGTAATCTCTGAAGCTAATTTACCTTTTTTTTCCTGCTTTGTTGGTTGTTGATTTGTTTGTATATATATATATATATATATATATATATATATATATATATATATATATATATATATATATATATATATATATATATATATATATATATATATATATATATATGAATGCTGTAGGTATGTACATTGGCGATAAAGAAAGAAAAAAGCGTTGCTTATATTTAATTCACAATCGTTTGCAAGCGTTCACAATTTTCGGCTGTAGCACATAGAACAGTAAAGGCGAATGCGCACTACAAGGCGCCGACGCAGTGACGTCACATGGATGACGATGAGGAGGGGGAAGAGGTGAGGTTGAAATGAGAAAATGATGCTGTTTGTGAAAGAGAGATGGGGGAAGGCAGAAGTATTTTGAGGGGTGTATGACGCGACAGACGGTGATGAATACTTGTTGGTTTAATCTTTATGTACACGGGCGAATGATGTTAGCACGGGTTCACCATTCACATAGAGACCGTGGGGCAGGTGGAGAGATTCAACCCTCCTACCCATCCTGAAAAAGTAAAACAATTCGATTTTACATGTGTAGATACATGTGCCCATGTACAAACGTACAGTCCGGCCAAACTTGCACTATTGTACAGAGTGGCCACTTTTGTGTCTTTCAGCGCCATACTATAGAGCAAAGTTACAAAAAGCGCTTCGTGAACATGTGCGTTGTGGGCGTGTACATGTCTTCACCTTTTTTGAAACTTAATTCAATCGTATGGCAAAGATGCGTAAAAGAAACTGCCACTCACATACGATAGCTAAATATTTCGCGGACTGTACGCACAAACGTGCTTAAAGCATTGTGAAACGCCACTAAAAAACTCAGTGCCCTTTATGCATTCTTCTTCACTCGACTCGTACGTGAAAGCAAATCCATCTTCTTTTTCCTCGAAGTCGTGTGTTGAATCACCTCCGCGACCCCCTCCGCAAGGTTTCTGCTCCTCGCCTGGTTATGCACAATGATTAAGGGGCCGGGCTGCTGACCAGAAGGTCACGGGTTCGACTCCGGCTGTGGTGGTCACATTGCGGTGGAAGCAAAAGGGCTGAGGCCCACGTGTTGTCACGTGATGTCCGTGCACGTTAAAGAACACCGGACTGCCGAGCTTTCTGGAACATTCTCGACTACGGCGTCTGTCGCAATCAAACCTACCTTTTGGGACGTGAAACCCTGCACATTGTTATTGTCATCACCTGATTATGCACTACCGTCGTGATCGACCCACCCTAGACCAAACAATGATGCCCTGTGATGACTATTTTAAGAGAACAAGTACGAACAAGATGGAGTGCAAGAATACAAGGAAACAGTGCGAGTGCTATAGTGTTTCCTTCTATTATTATGCTCTCTCTTGTTCAGGCTGATTTTTCTTGTGATGACAGCTTTAAGAAACTAAGTACGAACAAGATGCAGCACAAGGACAGAAGTAACAGTACGATCATTGTAGTGTTGCCTCCTATTATATGCTGTCTTGTTCACGCGGATTCTTTCTTTTACAACATGCATAATTTTCAACTCATTCACCACTCTACCTAAATATACATGCGATGGCGTTTTGGTTTTGCCCGTAAAGTTCGATGATGAATATCTCGTGCAACTTTTAAGATTTTTAAAAGATAGGTATGCCACAAATTGACATGCACCACAACTTTGTAATGCAAACACAAACCCTCTAAAAAGTAATTAGAGATAATTAATTTACCCTTGGTAATTAGTCCGAACAGTGTCATGTCAACCATGGCGAGGTATTTCCTCTTTGATGAAGAGTTCGTTTGCGAGATTGACAGGAGCCTGTCATAAAATTTTGGTAGAAAACTTGTACTGTTAAAAGAAAAAACGAAAAACAGCATATCCATAGAGTGAATGATGATGAGTGGGGCGAAGCGTCTGTCCGTCCGTCGGCTGTCTGCTATCGGTCCATCTAGCTGTCTGTTGGTGTGCCCATCTGCCTGCCTGCCTGCCTGCCTGCCTGCCTGCCTGCCTGCCTGCCTGCCTGCCTGCCTGCCTGTCTGTCTGTCTGTCTGTCTGTCTGTCTGTCTGTCTGTCTGTCTGTCTGTCTGTCTGTTGAGTGAGTCATTCAACTAAGCAGTCACGTACCACGAGAGATATACAAAAGATGGACAGACTCACGGCTTTAGGAGCTACACCCCTAAAAGAGATTACCATGCGTATGATTAAAAGACGAAAAAAATTATGCACCATCTCCCCGAAGGGAACCATGATAGTATGCGAAGCAGCAGTGGCACGCACACCGTTGACCAGTCTGAAACAGGCGTCAACGCGGGTGCTGGAAGAATGGTTTGAAGCGAAATTCGGTGCAGTGTTTACTCGAGTAAACGTTTCGTTCAAACGCAAAGGCACGGGAGGTGGGTTGGGTTTCGTGTAAGTCTCATCACAGATAACCGAGCCGAAAGAATGTTCCCACTCGACGTGGGATCGACCATTGCGGGTGGTGGAGAGGATTAAGTGATAGAGGAGTGTTTTGTGAGTGGACGGAGGAGAAACTCAACCTAGGTGTGTTGGGAGTAGCCGGCAGCTGCTACGGGTGAGGCAGAGAGTGACTTCAACGCACAGCTGCGACTTGACCTAATCGGCATTTGACCGAATAGGTCATACCGAATAGGTATTCGGCATTTGACCTATTCCGTGGCGGGAATGCAGTGTGTCGCGTTGGCACGGAGACAGGGATGGATAGCGTTACACAGACTAGTCAAAGAGTTGATTTGCATCTAAAACAAAACAGGATTAAAATATTTCAGTGTGCCACCGGAATTCGAACCAGTGACCTCTCTCTCTACAGACGGCCATGCTGACAGCTCTGCCCCGTGCCAACGGTCTCTGTGAAACTAACGACGAGAATTTGACACTGCCGGTACGCTGATCTCGGAGGCGCTTCGAGGTGTTCAGTTCCATTCACCTGATGACGCGAGGACGCACTTTGAAACCGCTCTCAAAAATTTTTTTTGATCTACTCCAATGACGAGCACTAATAAGTGGCACATTTCTGTACCCATGGGCGGTGTGCAACGTCCGGCAAGCAGTGCTTCGATGCTATACGCCGCGGGAGCCGCACAAGCGTCACTACACACGCTGCACTTAGAACGATAGGAGTGTTCAACAAAGAGGGCGCTGGCATAGTCGACCCTTTCAGCACGCTGAGAAACATTAAATAACAACAGTGACGATTTGCGTTCGTCATGTTTATACCAGTGCGCTCTTCTCCAGGGTCTTCCTTTGTGTTTGAGCAGGGGGTGTAAGTGTCGAACTGCATGCTATAGTTGATAGCTCGCACTCGTCTTATGGGCGTTTTTTTTTTTTTCGGGCGTTCTTCTTTCTGTTTGAACAGGTGGGTGCGACTGTCGAGCTGTGACAGTTTATAGCATTCACTTGTCCTGTGTACGTCCTTTTCGAGCGTCCTTATTTGTGTTTCAGCAGTGGAGTGCGAGTGTCGAGCTGTGACAGTTGATAGCTCGCACTCATCCTATGTGCGTTCTTTCCAAGCGACCTTTTTCAACAACTGATTGTGAGTGTCGAGTTGTGATAGTTGGTAGCTCATGTGCGTCCTGTGTGCGCTCTTTTCGAGCGTCCTTCTTTGTGTTAGAACAGGAGGGTGCGAGAGTCGAGCTGTCATGCAGTTTATAGCTCACAGTCGTCCTGTGTGCGTTCTTTGTGTTTGAGCAACGGCGTGCGGGTGTCGCGCTGTGAGATTAGATAGCTGGCGCTCGTCCTGTGTGCGCTGTTTTCGAGCGTCCTCCTTTGTGTTTGAACAGCTGGATGCGACTGTCGAGCTGTGACAGTTGATGTGCGTTCTTTCAGTGCGTCCTTTGCGCTTGAGCGACGCTCCGCAATATGGAGTTGCTTTCCGTTCATTGTGAGACATTCTAATTTGTTACTATTGCATTCATGGATTCGTCTTAAGGGCGAAACTAATTTCTTTTGCAGAATGTTGCGATATTTGAACTATAAAAATGTGTTTTTTGACATTGTACAACTCTCGAAACGCTTCGTTGGATGTAGTGGCACTAAAACTAAAGTCCTCTCAGCCCGAGGTGTTAAGCCTACATTGAAAATTTTACACGTAAAGAGAATTTTCAGAGGTTTTTCGCTAAATTTTCATGTCAATGTCACGGTTTATTGATTGATATGTGGGGTTTAACGTCCCAAAACCACTATATGATTATGAGAGACGCCGTAGTGGAGGGCTCCGGAAATTTAGACCACGTGGAGTTCTTTAACGTGCACCCAAATCTGAGCACACGGGCCTACAACATTTCCGCCTCCATCGGAAATGCAGCCGCCACAGCCGGGATTCGAACCTGCGCCCTGCGGGTCAGCAGCCGAGTACCTTAGCCACTAGACCCCCGCGGCGGGGCTCAATGTCGCGGTGGTTGCGAGATCCGGTCGCTTAGCCATTCCCGACGCAGCTTAGAAATGAGAAGGTGTAAAGAAGTGCCGTGCCGCCAGAAAATAAAGTTCTGGGTATAAATGCAACCAACAATAAATCTCTGCACTTGCGCGTCGCTAAGATCGTTCCATGGAGGTCAAATAAGCCTTCTTGGACAACTCATCAAAAAGATCTTGCGTAGGGTGAGACAGTTTTCACAAGAAATTTGAGTGCTCATGCTTCTTGTTTTCTTTTCTCTCTCTCTCTCTCTCTCTCTCTCTCTCTATCTTTCGCTTTGGTGGCGCAAATACTGTTAGTTCGTGGCGTGCATGCGATTATTGCGGCGTTTCTGTCAGCGGCGTGCTTTGTTGTGTTTCGCTTGTGGCCGAAGGTGCGACGCAACGATGCACGAGCCTTCTGACCGAGAGAACGTGATAGAAAAGAACCTCCAAGGGTTACTTCGCCATGAGGATGGTGCACGGCTGCCTTAAGCCAGACGATCCTGTGTGGACATGAAGAGACCTGCACGTGCAGTGATAAGAACTTGAGACACCTCTTGTCCTAATGTATAAGAGACCTTTGCACAAATGCACAAATGGCTTCCTAATGTGCCGCTGCGCCCTTTGATTTAGCATCCAAAAACGCAGTAGTAATTTCAACCAGGGACTTGACTATAATGTACGACAAAAAGCTCGGTGATGACACGTCAGCATCTTATATACCGAATTCAACATCAGGCATGTGCCCTGCTCTAAATGCCCAGTTCTCACTTCTAGCAGGCCGGCCGATATCACACACGGCCATGTCGCAACATGGAGTGCAACAAGCAAATGCACAAATGTTGTTTCGCGTCGCACACGATTTTTTTTCAATGTTCAAAGAAAATAAATTCACGGATGCGTACAAAACAAACAACAAGACGCAGCTATTCCGAGAATTCAAAGCATTTATGTCAAGAGCGCAGGGGCAGTTTTTTTTTCCCTTTAAAGTCACGATTAGCTTGCAAACGTGCATATAGTTAAGACTGAAACTTAAAAATAAAGGTTAAATTTTAATTACGTTTATTGGAACTTTTGAAGTTCGGATCATGTCCAGATAAACAGACTACGCTCCACTCAAATCGACACAAATTGGTGCCGCGAAAACTGTGAACCAGTAACACGAAAAACGATAACCCGATCTTCAGAAACGCAAGTTCTCCTTTGCAGCTCAAACCCTAACTGTCGTGTTGAGTCTCTGGTTGAAATAACTACTGCGTTTTTTAATGTTAAACCAAGGCGCATAGCAACACATCAAGAAATAATCGATACATCCTTACATTTAGACGATTTGGTCAGTTCTCTTATTGTCTGAACAGCACACCTCTAGTTGACGGCAGCCAGAGACTTTTCATTAAGCTCATTGTCTGACTTCCGGTAGCCGTGGCAGTAGCCATCTTCACGACAATGCATGCTGTGAACCGCAGACTTGTGGACATTTCCTCTTCGGTTCCGTTTTCTCTTGCTAACCACACTACTACAGGGTATTACTACAGGGTGTTCAACCATATTGTATATACATATCCGATATTGACAATAAAATATGAAAGGCGGAGGCGGATATCGACTCCCCTCCCTGTACCAGACTACGTGCCTGCCGCGGTAGCTCCGAAGTGTCTCTCTACGGTACAGTTTTATATGCGCAAGGGTATACAATGCACTAGGCTGATTCCACGAATTTCTTGATTTAGCGGACTAACACGAGCCTGGTCATCACTTTGTTTAACGCAGTTACAACTGTAATACATGCAAATGACTGCAGCTTTACGTGTCACAATCCTAAAGCTTTTTTTAAGCAACCTTGTGATGTTTTTTTTTGTAAAGGTGGCACGCAGAAAAGTTCTTTACAACACTTGGCGCAATGCATACTGAACAACAACCATTATTTAGTGACTCTCTGCATCGTCTATTGTCCAAAGCTTTTTGTACGTACATTATGAAGTGTCCCAGTGGTATAGAAGCTCCAGAGAGAAGCTGAATTTGGAGCTCTGCATAAGTCTTAGCATAACATTCTGAACCAAACTTTTTAAGCCTGATCGGGGATTTTCGATATGCTGCTATGTATGTGATCAAAGAAAATCCTCAGTCAATACTAAAGACGTTTACAAAAAAGTTTTTTTTAAACCTTCTTGGTCGATCCTGACAGCTAAGCTTTTCCCGCCTTCGGCGATGTCCGTAGGGAGCTCATATGAACAGCTCGCTTACTCAGAAGCATGCAGTCTTGTTTGCTTATAGGCTTTACGAGACGGCGCTATGACCCGAGTCTTGGGAACGAATCGCTGTGTAAAACCTTGTATACTGAGAACATCGTAAGTATGGTGGTCACCAACCAACTTGCTGAAACGTCAAGTATTGTTATAACGATATTTATCCGGCTCATATCGCTACCGACCTACCTGCGTTGTTTTTTTTCTTCCTTTTTGAAAACAGCGAAGTGGTTTTGGGAATAAGAGTAACCTCAACAGTATTCGCTGATTCCTACATATTGTTCCACTATACAAACGTGTTAGTGTACTGTACCACCGACTTGAATACCCAGTTTGTTGCTCATTTTGTTGTTGGTGGTGGTGTTGTTATTGCTCTGTTGTTGTCAGCTGCATTATGTTTATGGCAAAGGAGATATGCAGTGAAAACCACTAACGCCATCTAGCTATATTATTCCAAAGGACTTATACACATAAAGCCATCTATTGAGCAAGTCATAAACTAGAGGTGTCTACATACTACACACAGAGGAGGGAATGACCCATGGCCTAAGGAGCTTCGCCCATAAAACGCCCAACTACCTCTGCGAAGGCACGTTTCACTGTCGTGGTTTTTGTTTTTAAACGAGGTATCAACCTCAGTTTTAGGGATGGAGCTCATAACGCCGTGGGTTTATCCATGCATGTCTGTGACCGGTTCGTAATCACTAGTCGTAATGACTCACTCAGCAGGTGGCGAAAGTGTGAGTGACAGTCAGACAGTCGTACGGACGGAGAGAAAAAGGCATGGACGGACACACAGATGGACGAACGGACGGAAGGAAGCATGGATGGATGGACACTTCACCGCACTCATCAATCTTCGCTCCGTGGATATCGTGTGATGTTAATATGATAGCAATTATATGAACAGTCTCGGCTGGTTTTTGCCACCGCCACCACCGTCATTCACCGCATATGTATAAAAAAAGCCACCCGCGTTCTGCGTCCAGCTCACCACGATGAGCAGACACGCGCTTATTTTCCAAGCGTAATTTGTCTCGCAAATAGGGGGGGGGGGGGAAGGGGAGAGTTATAATGCTTTCCTGGGCGCGCTTATTCTTCGATGGGGAAAATCGTGAAATCGTGTGCCTTCGGCTTTCACCGGAGCTATTTCGCAAGTTCGCGAGATCACAAAGGTTACTTCGATCGCTGAGCAGGCCCCCTTTGCTATTGGATTGGATAAACTTTTATTTGGTCCTCCAAAACACAGATCACTGTGTTGCGAGCAGCTCCCACGTGGGGACTGAGATGCCAAGCTCCTCAGCCGCCTCGCGGGCTTGGTGGACAGCCCAGAGCTGATCTGCCAAGGACGAGCTGCGGATTGCCGCCTCCCATCCGGCAGAGGTGATGTTCAATAGGAAGAAGGATAATAGGGGGAAAAGAATGGCAGGAAGGTTAACCAGTCTATGGGCAGCCGGTTTGCTACCCTGCGCATGGGAGAGGGATGGAGGAGATGAAAGAGAGAGCAGAGAGGGAAGAAAGAAACACAGCACATTCAGCAGCACAAGCGCGCACACTCAGTCATAGTCCAGTCTTGTCTTTCGTGGTGTGTGACATTGCTGTTACAGACGCTTGTTCAAGTCTGTGTCGCGTAGGAGTTTCAACAGAGTTTTCGTCGCCTTATGTTGCAATATCTTCTCTCGGGTACTTGACAGAATAGTGTCCACAGACATTTGCCTGTTGTCGATGCGCGCAAAAGCGGACTCCAGTGACTGTCTCTGGATTTCATACAACGGACAGTCACACAATATGTGGTGTAGCGTCTCTTCGCAATGACAGGCATCGCAGAGAGCGTTGTCGGCCATTCCTATGACAAAAGTATAAGATTTTGTAAACCACTCCTAGCCATAAGCGATGAAGAAGGGTGGCTTCTCTTCGGTCGAGTCCAGTGGGCATGCGGAGAACCATCAAAGAGGACAGGTGGTGTTGACAATTCGTATCGATGCTTGGTGGGCACCATAGTGAAAACGTGATTTCACGCGCAAGTCTTCGAAGATTACTGGCAGCATCGGTCCGCGAAAGTGGTATGGCTTCTTCTCGTGTTCCTTCAAGGGCTTCCCGCGCGGCAGTATCGGCATGTTCGTTCCCTATGAAGCCGCAGTGACTTGGCAGCCATTGAAGCGTCACAGCATGCCCTTTCTCGTGTGAAGTGTGGAGAAGGCATCGAATTTCGAAAACAAGCTGTTCGTATGGCCTGCGACGCAGTGCTGAGAGCACATATTGTAGGGCAGCCCTTGAGTCGCTGAAAATTGACCATTGTTGTGGTGGTTCCCGATTGACCACACAAAGTGCAGCGCGCAAAGCAGCTAGTTCCGCTGCTGTAGATGCCGTGGAGTGGTCAGCCCTAAAGCTGATGGTAGCACCTCTTGCTGGGACAACTACTGCCCCTGACGAACACCGGCGGTTGTTGGAACCATCGGTGTATACATGTATGCTGTCTGAATATTTCTCGTGCAAAAGAAGAAGAGACAGTTGTTTCAGCACGGGCGACGAAAGCTCAGATTTCCTCCGGATCCCTGGTACACTAAGATGCACTGTTGGTCGAATAAGACACCAAGGGGGTATGGATGGTTTAGATGCAGGAGTGAAGCCCGATGGAAGTTTATCGTTGTATTTCACAATCATTTTGGCAAACGATGCTTGGCCCCTCTCTGAAGGCAACAGTGCAAGGTGATGACAGGGAGCCCGTGCGAAGTGTCTGATGTGCGTTCTCAGGACTTCTACAACAATGTCGAGTTTGTATCGGATAGTCACCAGCAATTGCAATTGTTGCTTCGGTTGACGTACATCTGGGCAGACCGAGGCACACCCTCAGCGCTTGGGCTTGTACTGCTTGTAGAACACGAACATTGGTCTTGCAGGTATTGCTAAGCATGGGCAAGCTATATCTGAGGAAACCGAGAAACAGAGCTCTGCAAAGCTCCATCATTGCGTCTACTGACATCCCCCACGTCTTTCCTGCCAGGAACTTAAACAGTTGGGAAATAGCGGTCAGGCGCTTCTTCATATAGGTCACATGCGTACTCCAACAGAGGCCCCTATCAATAATGATGCCCAGAAACCGGTGGGTTTTGGCGTAAGAAATCGGTCGCCCGCAGATTGAGATGACATAAGGGGTCATTGCTTTGCGAGTGAAGGCCACCAGCGCGCATTTTTCTGGGGATATGCTGAGAACTTGTTTTAACAAGTAGTTGGCAATCATAGTTGCTGCTTTTTGAAGCCGGGAACGTATCTGAGGACGTTTGACTGCCGAAGTCCAGACACAGATGTCGTCTGCGTATATTGAGATTTTAATTGTGCTTGGAAAGTATTCAGCAAGGCCAATTAGTGCAAGATTGAATAGCGTAGGGCTAAGAACTCAACCTTGCGGAACACCCCTGGAAGTATAGCGTCGCGTAGTTGGGTCATCTTCTGTTAACACAAAGGATGATCTTGCAGCCAGGTAACTCGACATCCACCGAAAGACTCGACCACCAAGGCCAACAACCACAAGAGCACCCAAAATGGCTTTATGTATTATCATAAGCACCTTTCACATCTAGAAACAAAGCTGCAGATAGTCACTTACGGGATCTTTCGTGCTGAACGTACGAAAGTAGATCAACGACATTGTCAATAGAAGAGCAGTCGCGTCGGAAACCAGCCATTGAATTCGAATAAATCTTGCAGTATTCAAGATACCACTCCAGGAGGCCTAGTATCATCCGTTCCATTGTCTTCCCTACGCAGCTGGCCAGTGCTATTGGGCGGTATGAGGTGAGTTCGAGTGGGGATTTGCCCTGTTTCAAGATGGGTTAGAAGCGGGTTACTTTCCAGTCATCAGGAACATTGCCATCCTGCCACGAGATGTTGTAGAGGCTCAACAGTTCTCTCCTTGCACCTTCCTCAAGGTTGCACAAGGCTCGGTATGGAATACCATCTGGGCCCGGAGAACTTGAACGCCTGCAGAGAGCTAGTGCCACCTCGAACTCCTCCATTGTAAAAGGGAGGTCCATGTGGTAGTCACGGGAACGGGGGACGTCACCTCTCACTGAAGAATCTGGACGAGTGGCTTGGTTGGCGATCTGCGCACAGAAATCTTCTGCGACATCGATATCTTGCCTCCTTTAAATTGCGCGAGCGCTTTGAATGGAAAACGCTGTTCCGTAGGGTGACACAGACCTTGCACCGTTCTCCAAATGGGTGAGAGTGGCTTGCGAGGGTCTAGTGACTGGCAAAACGTTGTCCATCATTCCGACGCTAATCTATCCACGTGACGCCGAATCTTCTTTTGCATCCTCCTGGCTGCCCTAAGATCTTGAATTGATTTTGTACGTCGATACCGACGCTCCGCCCGGCGTCGCAGTGCTCGGAGTCGCTCCAACTCTATATCAAAGTCGTTTCGTGTGGAAGATATCGTCACCGTGCGAGTGGCGTTTTGCATTGTGCTCTTAATTGTTTGCTCTAACCCAGGTTGTAGGCCATCACTGCAAGCATCTTCTATGTCAGATTTGAGGTTGGTCCATTGGACTGCTCGAATGGTCGTTCATGGAAGATAACTAGAGAAGCGTTTGATGTTAAGGTAGATTGGAATGTGATCAGTTCCTCGTGTCTAAACATCTGGAAACCACTGGACGTATCTCGCGAGGGAGTTGGAGACAAAGGCAAGGTCGAGACAGCTGCCGTATGTCACCCCTCGAAGAAAACTGGGGCTACCGTCGTTCAGGAGAGTAAGGCCACAGTTGTAGGCGATGTTTGCTAAGCTGCGTCCTCTTGCATTTGTCCGCGTACTTCCCCATGCGTGATTGTGCGCATTGAAATCACTTATGATGACCCATGGTACAGGACACGCTCTCAAAATATCCGCTAATCTCCTAGAATCGAGATTATACGACGGTGATATATAAACTCCTATGAGAGTAACAATGATTGCAAGATGTTTCAGCGTGCGAACAAAGGAAAAAGGACAGGGTACACAGAAAGAGCGCTGACTTAGAACTAACTTTATTTCACAGAGTGGCAAGAATATATACTGCTAAAAAGGATGATAACTGAGCATGAAGGTATAATGCAAGCCTAATCTACACATCAGTAACAAAACACGTGTGGCGGGTCCTCTATTGCCTCAAAGCCCAGCCAAGCAATCACGTTCAGCCTGTGATAAAGCAATCGATAATGTGCTTACACACTTATCTCCTAGGAAGTGTATTTTTTCGGCTTCGATAATTTCTCGGGCAAGCTGGTCCCTGTGCTTTGCCAATATTGAGCACTGATCAAAGAGAGGGGTGAACCCACAATCTCGGCAATAAATGCCAAGATGCCCTTGTACCACATTGTGCACATTGTTTCGGTGTTCTCGGAGGCGGTCATTTATGCACCAGCTGGTTTTCCCGACATAGATACACCCACACGTCAGTGGAATGAAGTATACGACTCCCACTGTGCATGTGACGTAGCGTGCCCTGTGCGCGACAGAGCACGAGGCAGAATTTGCACGAGGTGCAGTGACCCGTTTGCAAAGCCTCTGCAATTTTTCCGGTGCAGAAAAACCACAAGAACGTTGGCGTCTCGAGCAATCTTTTTCAGCCTGTGTGAGACGTCGTGCCCGTACGGTAGTACGACAGGCCGGCTCTTTCTGATACTATTTCGCTTATCCGGTTTGTCGCCTCGCTTCAAGACAGTGACCAGCTTTTCCGCCACCGAAACGAGAACATGTGCGGGGTAACCAGCTTTGTTAAGCCGCTCCACTTGTAGAGCAAAACTGTGGCGTACCATGTGGGGGCAGGACTTCTTTAAGGCATTGACAAGGCAGAGGTTAGCAATGCCCCACTTGAACAATTTAGAGTGAGCAGAGCAGAAAGGCAGAAGTGGCTTGCCGCTTCTTGGTTCATACATCCAGGAAACATGTCGGGATTCTAGCAAAAGCTTCAAATCTAGAAACTTTACGTTGTCATCAGTGGGTGATTCATGGGTTAGAACTAGTGGTTTCAGGATCTCTCGCAACACAGTCAACACGTCAGAGGAAATGGTCTGAAAATTTTGACTATCGCATTTCAAAAACACTAAATAATCATCAACAAAACGGCCAACTTTAAAAACTACCCAGTCGTCAAGCTTGTTTGACAAGACATGATCATGATGTGCTAGAAATGTCACTGAGAATGGGTGCCAAACGTGAACCAAAACATATTCCACTTTTTTGTAAGTAGTTTTTGTCTTCCCATGATACAAAAGTGGCCTTCAAATAAAAACTGAGTAATTCTACCAAGCTGCTGTTATGAATTCCAGTACGCGTTTGGAACGTTGATTATTCTAACCTGTCTATGGATTCCTCTACACATTTAAGTAGTTGTTCATGCGGCAAAGAGTAATACAAGTCCTTAATATCCACAGACATTGCCTAGAGTCCTGTGTTAGTTCGCCAAATAATGTCAATAACAGCGATCCTAGGCTTGGATTTAAAAAAAGCGTTTGATAATGTCCGCCATGATTCTATTTTAGATGCGATCTCAAGTCTCAACCTAGGTTCCTCATTTCATGCGTTTGTCAGATCCTTCCTGTGTGGTCGAAAAGCCATACTTAAAGTTGGAGATCTAGAATCGGATGTGCAAGCGCTGGGAAATAGGGGCACCCCGCAGGGATCTGTTCTATCACCCTTACTTTTTAACATCGTCATGGCTGGTCTCTCGAGGCAGCTTTCTGGAATTTCAGATGTTGGTCATACAATTTATGCCGATGATATCACCATTTGGTGTAGAGGAGGAAGTGATGGCACTGTAGAGGCGGCCCTGCAAGAGGCCATCGACACTACCGAGAGTTTTCTGGAAGACACAGGCCTTTCTTGCTCTCCGGAAAAGTCTGAGCTTCTCCTCTATAAACCGGTCAGGAGGGGCCGTCGACCGCGAGGCTGGGTGCCGCCCCTAGAAAATGACATCCACTTACGTACCAAAAGTGGACGATCAATCCCCAAAGTCGCTTCCATTCGGATCTTAGGTATGACGCTAGAAGCAACGGGCACCAACACCATCACGATTAAAAGGTTGGAAAAAAAGACAGACAGTGTTATTAGGCTCATAAGACGGGTGGCTAACCGAAGGACAGGACTATCAGAGGACAACTTGGTCAGGCTTATACATGCTTTTCTGCTGTGTCATTTTGCATATGTGGCGGCAATGCATGTCTGGAAGAGAATGGAAAGGGACAAGCTTAATGCAATGATCAGGAGAGCTGTAAAGAATGCCCTTGGGCTCCCCAACTACACCCACACCAATCGTCTCCTGCAGTTGGGAATTCATAATACATTGGAGGAAATTGCGGAAGCACAAGAAAGAACACAGGTAATTAGGCTGTCTGGCTCAAAAGCGGGGAGGATGATTCTCGCAGAAATGGGTATTCCACCAGCTCAGATTGAGGCTCTGTACCAAGGGTTGACGAGGGATCAGAAGGAAAACATCATTGTCTCGCCTGCCCCGCGGAACATGCATCCCCAACGTAATGTTGGAAGGAGGAGAGCGCGCGCTCGGGCCCTTCTTCGCCAAGTTGCGGATCTTGACGGGGGGGCCTGTTTCGTAGACGCGGCGCAATATGATGGCCAGAGAGACCGATTCACGGTAGTGGCAATCAACCACAAAGGCATTACAATTAATGCGGCGTCGGTATGCGCCAGAACTGCCAATGCAGCTGAGCAGGTTGCCATCGCCTTGGCTCTTTTAGATCAGCGTAATGAACACATATTTAGCGATTCTAGAGCTGCCATTCGTGCCTTCAGTGTTGGAGCTGTGTGCAAAGAGGCCAAAAATATACTCGGTGATAAGTTGCTTACAACCCATACCATTACATGGTTCCCAGCTCATATGGGAAACATGGACGGAGGGATCATAAATCTCAATGAGTTGGCCCACTCCAGGGCGCGAGGGTTAGCTGTCCGCGGCCATGGAGGACCTTTGGGTCGAACTGGAGATTTCGTAAACAGGGATCCGCCAACTACATATAATGAAATAACCCAACATTTCGCTATGGATAGGAGAATCTTTCCACCTCCACATGCGAAGCTAAATAGAGCGCAGGCGCTTACATTGCGATTACTTCAAACAGAAACGTACCCTAACCCTGCCTTTCTTCACAAGCTTTATCCTGATGTTTATTTAACCAACTCGTGTACAAAATGTGGCGGTTTAGCCACCTTACACCACATGCTCTGGGAGTGCCCTTCGGTACGTGGCACCGATACAGCATCGGTGAAAGGGTCTCTTGCAATATTATATTATGAGGCTTTTCTTGGCTGCTCCTGATATACTGCTGTAGGGTTGCCTTCTTTTTAAGGTAACCTCTACAGTTCCATTGCCATATACAAAATGCTTCACGTAGCGCTGCCATCATGGTTATTACATGGGCCGCTAGAGCCTGATGCTGCACCTGTCGACAGGTTTGGTACCACTAGTTTTCGTGGCCGAATAGGTGAGTTCGGTGCAAAAGGAGGCCTTGCTGTGTTGTGCAGATATGCTTCGACCTTTGTAATGCGCAAAGTCATATGATCTTCCATTGCCGCCTCGCTTGATTGTAGCCTACCCATCTGCTCGCTAAGATACTACTTTGCTGAGCGTGTCAAAGACCTCTTTCATATCTGACATGGTCGTTTGGTTGGCTTCCACGTGTTCTGCCATGACTGTCCTCTTTCTTGTGGTTCTCGAGTCCCCCACGTTTTCAGCCACAGGGACATCAACTGGCTGAGGCATTGGCTGTGACGACTGCGCGCTGGTTAGCTTAGTGAGAATAATTTTTATTTCCTTTAACTCAGCTGATAGCCTGTCATTCGATTTTGTAAGTCTCGCGTTTTCTTGCTCTCTCTTTGCAATTCTATCATGCTCTGGCAGCTTACCTGTCATCACCTCTGCCGCGCCGTTGCGCACTCGCTCAGCCCAGCTGCCTTTCGGTGTAACTGCAGGGGTCCTCTCCGGGTTGGAAGCCATGATCTCTAACTGAACGCCAGGCAGCTGGCCATTCGGGTGCCACCCAGGCTGATCCCGACCCTGATGGTGACCTTAAGAACTCGAGCGCCCCCGTGAGTGGGAGCGGGCCTTTGGTCTAGAACCTCTTCTGGAACGCGACCTCCCCCTGGAGTGGGGCCGCCTTTCCTGTTCTCGTGTAGTCTAGATGCTCTGGGTCCCGTAGGCTGGAATAAGCTGCTTGTCGTTGATGTCTGGGCTCGATGTGATTGATGCGTCCCGGGCTTCTGCGGCTGCTCGCGATCTTTCCCAACGTCTGCGTCTGACGACATATGGCACTAAGAACCTGTTCTTGCACTCCTTGTCTGCCGTGGCATGGTGACCGTCACACAGCCTGCATCTTGGATTGCACTGGTGCAGGCTATCTGGGTTCTTGATCTCGCAGCCTCTACAGATGCTTTCAGCTGGGTTCGGACAGACGTCAGACCGATGTCCCAGCTTTCCACAGACGTAACAAATATCGATGTTCTTGCGGTAAAGGGAGCGCTGCAAAAGTGAAGGTCCATATCTCACAAATCTGGGCACCCTGTGTCCTTCGAACGCTATGATGATTGTCCCAGTGTCCTTAATTCTCTTGGCCTGCAGCGCTAGCGGGTTGTTTGCGTTCACAATTTTCCGGGTCAAAATGCCCTGAGTATCGCTTACGGGGATCCCGCGAATCACTTTTTTACAAGTATCGTGGGGCGCCATGGCGTACGCGCTAACCTCAAAAACTTTGCCTCCAATGTCAATTTGCTTGATTTTAGGGTATCTTGAAGCTCTGTCTTGGTCCGGAGTGCTTGCCACCATAATGTTCTGCTGCAAGTTGGAACAGATGATGTCCTGCATGGCCTCCTCCTCTTTGACGCTGGCCGCCAGTACTATCGCGTCTGCCACGGCTCCAGTGCATATTCTCGAGATATTTCATCCTCCACGTGGTCGTAGCACAATTTTGCTGAAGTCCTTGGATAGTGGTGGCATGCGTCCAGCTCGCACAATTGTATGCTTGGTGTCATGCCTACTACGACTGGCTCGAGCGTCTCCCGCAACGCCAGCCTTGGTCGAACCCTTGGCAGCAGGAACGCTAACCGCGGCTAGCTTATTTCTTGAGCGTCTTGTTTCGGCTTTCTTCCATCCCATGTCTTCAGTGCAATCCTCCGGAGAGATGTCCTCTCCCTCCACTTAGTATTCCATTCTCAGTTACAGGTCCTGGAATGCGCAGAGCGTTGAGTCACGTTGGCGCCGGGTTGGCGCATCGGCGACAATCACCTCCTTGGTTGGGCTTAAATCCCCCGGTGGCGTTGCCATGCAAAATTGTCTCAAAAATGATTTAAAAGTCCACTCACTAGCACAAAGGTGGTATCTGCTGATTTCTTGAGAACTTAGGCACACGATGGGACTGAAAACTCGGTGACACATTTGTGGATACCACAGGAAAGCATTCTTGAAAGGAGGAGCCTATCTTCGCGCGTCCTCACTGGTCGGCACCTAGAGCGTCTCCTCCCCCTTTGCTAAAACAGCACGCTTTTCACACACAGTGAAGTGTAACAACTTAGAAAATTGTGGGTTTGCACTCATCTGTACTTGTTATTACGTTCCATGCGTCGTTTCTGTTTACACAGCGCGTTAAGTGTCGAGCGGTAAACGTTGTCAGTTCACTCTCGTTCTGTGAATGTTGTGTTCGTGCGTCACTGATGCGTGAGCAGCGCGCTGCACATTTCAATCAGCTCGCCGTCCTGAGTGTTACATTCTAAGTTGTTGCTATCACATTCATGGCTTCGCCCTCGCGGCAACAGTACTGGGACTTCTTTTTTAAATGCGGAGCCTTTCTTAGCGAACTTCGGCGACTTTGAGCGTATCTATCTATCTATCTATCTATCTATCTATCTATCTATCTATCTATCTATCTATCTATCTATCTATCTATCTATCTATCTATCTATCTATCTATCTATCTATCTATCTATCTATCTATCTATCTATCTATCTATCTATCTATCTATCTATCTATCTATCTATCTATCTATCTATCTAGCCGCCTACGACTTTTAGTTCTCCTGGCCATTTAGATCATGGTATCGATATGAAACTTGGTATGGCCTAATATGAATGTGTGAAGAACATATTGGCCTACTCATAACAAGAAAATCATCACATGTATGCCATGAATACCATAATTTACATTTCATAGTCCTGCAGCTCTTTGCGGTGGTTTCGTTCACATTGCATGTTGCAAAACTGGTATGGTATGGCGTGATTGCATGGTGAACACAAGCGAGAGACCCTTACATGAAAATCATGATATACGTGCCATGTAACCACATGACTACATGTCACGCTCATGACGGGCTCGCAGCCGTTTCGCTAGCGTCACATATACCAAATTTGGCATTTCATTACGTGAATGGATGACGAAGGGACTAATGCACACATAATAATCATTAGATGCGTGCCATGTGACAACGTGACTACATACTACGCTCATGGTGCGCTCGCGGCCGATTCGCTAGCTTCACATGTACCAAACTCGGTATTAGGTGACGCGAACGAACGACATAGGTAAATCACACATCCAAACATGACAATCACGACATGCGTATCATGTAACAACATGACTACATGCCACACTAATGATGCACTCGCAGCCGTTTCGCTAGCTTCACATATGCCAAATTAGGTATTACGTGACGCGAATGAATGACGAAGGTATTTAACTTGTGCAATCATGATCAAGATGAAATTCGGGTCATTTAAGAACATGACTACATGCCACAGTCAAGGTGCCAATACATTTTGACGGGACGCGGTGCGCGTGCTCGCCGGCGTTCATCTCGTCACGTGACGCCAGCGTTGCCACGCCAGGCGCCGGTCCTGCCATATACTCGCAGGCACGCACCGTTCTGCGTTGCTTTGACGCATGCGCGTTTCAGCGCGTCCGGCGTCCCTCCATCCCGAAAAGAGGGAGGCGCAGTGTTGTCTCGGTAACGCATAGGCGCGAAACGCAGCATATCACATTTCGCGCCGGTTGCCTTCGCGCCGGGCTGACGGACGCTGGTCGCGCCTGGTGTCAGACGTGCTCGCGTTTGGCTAACGTGGCGTTGCTGTGCCAGCGTGCGCGCGCGTCAATGCTATATTGGAGTATATTGCGTCCTTCATGATGCGCTCGCAGCCGTTTTGCTAGCTCAACATAAACCAGATTTGTGTTACGTGACGTCAATAGGTGAAGAAATATATGACGGGTGAAAACATGAAAATCCTGACATGCGTGTCATGTAAGAACATGGCAACATACCACGCTCATAGCGTGCTCGCGGCGGTTTCGCTAGCTACACATATACTAAACTTGGTATCACGATACGTGAATAGATTATGAAGGTAAACAACACATCCAAACAAGATAATCATGACATGGAAGTCATTAACGGCATCCTTTACCTCCACCTCGTAACGCTGTGCTTATTTTAAAGTGACATACCAACACTTCTCATTCGTGCTTCATATATCATCGATTCTCACTGTACGTGGGATCTGCCACTTCTTTTTTCAATCACTAAACTCGCTAGCAGACGCTGCCTGACGGCGTTGCGAGGCGAAAGAGAGGGGTAGCGTAGGAGAGGACATAGACGGGAGGGGACATGCATGCGCAATAGGAGTGTAAACGCTGCGCGGAGAGATGTCTAGGGAAGACAGATGGAGAAGCGAGCGTGGCCTAGAAGACGCTGCCTGCTTTGGCGTTGCAAGGTGATAGAGGGGGAGCGCAAGAGAAGAGAGAAAGGAAGGTGACGCGTGACCACCCTTACCCTCAAGTAGAAGAGGCACTGACGCGGCACACCATCGGACTGAGCCACCGAGCTCGATCATAACACGCTTCGCATCTGAAAGAGAGCATAGACACGGTGTGACGTCCATCTCTGCAATGCTGAATTGTGGGGTTTAACGTCCCAAAACGACCATACGATTATCAGAGACGCCGTTGTTGAGGGCTCCGCAAATTTTGACCACCTGGGGTTCTTCAACGTGCTCCCAAATCTGAGCACACCGGCTTACAACATTTCCGCCTCCATCGGAAATGCAGCCGCCACAGCCGGGATTTGGTCCCGCGACCTGCGGGTCGGCAGCCGGTTACCTTAGCCACTAGACCACCGTGGCGGCGCTAAGCTTAACCGTCTAAGACAGGGAAGTTTATTGCAAACTGGTAACAACATTTCAGGTGAGCACAACTGTCTGGTGTAACAAAATCACTTCAGTGGCGTGTACCAACAAAAGAACATAGACAGCATGCAACACACTGGACTTCAGTATTCTCACAGATCACTAATCACTCAAGAAAACAAAGAGAAAAGGAAACACAAAAAGCACTAAGTGTGATCAGATTGACATATTTGTTTAGAGAAAGTGGTTTACGATTTAGAGTACTTGCTACTCTACTATGGAAGTGCTGAAAGCCGTCCCGTAGGCCTCTCATTTTGTGAGGCCGCACATGTGCTGGATCACTTATTACGTGTGCAAGAAGACAGGGAAGTTTATTACAAACTGGTAACAACATTTCAGGTGAGTACAAGTGTCTGGTGTAACAAAATCACTTCAGTGGCGTGTACCAACAAAAGAACATAGACAGGATGTAACACACTGGACTTCAGTATTCTCGCAGATCACAAATCACTCAAGAAAACAAAGAGAAAAGGAAACACAAAAAGCACTAAGTTGGGTCAGATTCACATATTTGTTTAGAGAAAGTGCTTTACGATTTAGAGTACTTAGTACTCTACGATGGAAGTGCTGAAAGCCGTCCCGTAGGCCTCTCATTTTGTGAGGCCGCACATGTGCTGGATCACTTATTACGTGTGCAAGAAGACAGGGAAGTTTATTGCAAACTGGTAACAACATTTCAGGTGAGTACAAGTGTCTGGTGTAACAAAATCACTTCAGTGGCGTGTACCAACAAAAGAACATAGACAGGATGTAACACACTGGACTTCAGTATTCTCGCAGATCACAAATCACTCAAGAAAACAAAGAGAAAAGGAAACACAAAAAGCACTAAGTTGGGTCAGATTCACATATTTGTTTAGAGAAAGTGCTTTACGATTTAGAGTACTTAGTACTCTACGATGGAAGTGCTGAAAGCCGTCCCGTAGGCCTCTTATTTTGTGAGGCCGCACATGTGCTGGATCACTTATTACGTATGCAAGAAGACAGGGAAGTTTATTGCAAACTCGTTACAACATTTCAGGTGAGTACAAGTGTCTGTTGTAACAAAATCACTTCAGTGGCGTGTACCAACAAAAGAACATAGACAGGATGTAACACACTGGACTTCAGTATTCTCACAGATCACAAATCACTCAAGAAAACAAAGAGAAAAGGAAACACAAAGAGCACTAAGTTGGGTCAGATTCACATATTTGTTTAGAGAAAGTGGTTTACGATTTAGAGTACTTGGTACTTGACCAATATTCCCTCGTATACAACCTAATGGCACTAAGTCTGCCAGTACGAAACCCTCGTTAATGAATAAGAGAAAGAAGTGTATACTTAAGGGCTCGTTTTTCCGTGTTTTGACACAATATTAAGGAGATCTAACAGAAAATAATGCCAAGGAATGTATAGGAGAAGGTGTTCTAATGTAAATGGGAAGAATATATATATATATATATATATATATATATATATATATATATATATATATATATATATATAGACTGAAATGAATAAACACATAGTCAAATAAATCTAATGAGCAAATCAGTGATTGTTGCTTTCTCGATCTCGAATTTTCAAGGCCCGCAGTGAGAGCTGACTTGCCATGTAGATTTCCCGCATTCGCAGTGCTACTGGTGTCATTCAGTTTCTGGAAATACAAGTTCCTTCTTTATGTTCATAATTTGTCTTCACTAACCAAGTGTCAATGTTTAGCACTTCAGACCGTGTTATACTGAATGACCGAGGTTCTTTACGAATTCGTTTTTTTTTTCCTTTAGGGCTCAAATTTCTTCTAATAGTCGGCACTGCTTCTGTAAACAAGAAAGCTTTAAAAAGAAGGACAACACAACTCTATAACATTTACAGAATTACAAAAGGCGTCACAGTAATCACAGTAGTGATTATTCTAATACTTTAGGATCACAGCTAAGACGACGCCATTATCGCTGCTTTCTTCTGCGCGTGGCCGTGCCATGTTTTGTATACCTTTTTAGACACATTGATTTTATTCCGACTCACTCTTTCATTATCGATCGGTTTAATCAGACAGGTCTCATTGCGAACTAACCAACTCACAGGGCACCCTGATTGAAGTCTGAAGGAAGTATGTCCACACTTTTATCCGCTATTCCTAAAGTGTCCACTTGGTCATTAGGAAGAGGAATAGTGAAGCCGTGTTTTTCGAGTAGATTACGCAGCCGCAGAGATAACCAACGTAAAAAAAAATCATCTATGTATTCGTGGCGTCTCTATACAAGAAGCTGAACGTGCTCCAACACGCAATTAGCATTTAGTTGTCCCATCAGTGGCTAATCGAAATTTTAAGAAATGCAAAGACGACGTAAAACATGCCCCGCAAGCTTCTTTTCATTTAAAATTCAGCTGTTGAATGGCGGTAGTTGGCAAGCATTCGCCTTTCGCTTACACGTAAGCATCATTCGACTGCATTCGCGTGATATATAGAGTGGTGTTGCAGGTTTGCAAAGAGGGCCTCGGAAAAACATTTTGGCTTTTGTAACGTAGCCGACATTAATTCATTGTTGGATTTATCATATAACTTACTCGACAAGATCCTGCTATTACGTCAAAAGTTTTTGGTGCAAACTCATTAGCTTTGTAACGTATTGAACATCCGATGGTAGAGCACACACACGCACCTCATGCCTGGGACCAATCTAACGCGTAACCAACAGAACTAAGAGACTTGTCCAGGAGCATGTATCAGCAGGCACAGCTCGAAACTATCGCATCAATCTTACCATCAGCCTTGGCCTTTCGCTGTGCAATTCGCGTAAGACCTGCGTATGCAGTACGGACTTCTCAATAATGAAAAGGCACTCTGGACCCGGAAATTGTTCTGAAGCGTCTGCAGTGTAACGCGGAATAGTTCGCAACTGTCAGCATATACCTTAGCCTGAACGAAAAGTTCAATCAACAATCGTGGCTCTTCGAACCACGTTCCTGCTCGTCCAACCCTCACGGGAGTTTTAGTTTCGACGACAACGGTGAAGCGAATGGCTCGGTGAACTTGCCTGAGGGATCGACTTGATTGCTGCGTGTTCGGGACTGTGCGCGCTCGATGCAAAACTGGCAGTGTTGTTCGCATTGCATTTTTGTTCCGCGTGTTGTCATGCGAAAGTTTCCCGCAGTATGCTTCAATAGTTCCCGTATGTATACGCTGACGCAAACTTCGCGTAATGACAGCTCTGGGAGCAATGTTTGCGTGTGTATAACCAAGGCTCACTGCTGACGACGCGGAACTCGAACCGAAGCATCGACCGGGGCCCATGAGAGTTGGGAAGGAGTGCTGTCTACGACTGCACCCGTGTAGCGCAGCCAGTCTGCGTAAACTGAATCAGTTATGCAAAACAACAGGATGACATAGTGAAATTTGTTGCTGTATGCCATAACGTAAGGCCATTACACCCATCTCCCTCTCGAAGAAATTAAGGGAAACGTAAATGCGCTGTGTGACAGCCGAAAGAACTTTTGATAGAGTGAACCAGTCGAGGAATAACCGATATATTTTCCCTGTGAAAAGATTGAAATTTACTTAGGCATACTCATGTCCACTGCTGTAATACATCAATGAATAAAAAAGTCTAATGTCCAAAGAAGGGGATTTGGAGCAGGCCCAAGCCACGGCCTAGCACTGATGGGCCCCAATCACTTTAGCTCAGCGAATTTCCTCAGCTTGCTGGACAGCCCAGAGTTGGTCCTCTATTGTAAAGCTAAGAAGAGACGCCTCCCAGCATGCCCTGAGGATGGAGACTATACATCCTCGTAGTTTCTGTTAAGTTTACGCCCTAAATTTTAACGATTCCCATAGCATTTCACAACGTTGAACAAATTTTGACTGGGAGGCTGTTGTTAGTCGAAGCTTTGGTGTCCGGGATCCGCGGCAATGCTAATTTGTTTCATGAAAGGGGTATGCGCTGCAGAAAATAAGCATGCAAACTCCACCACTCAAAACGGATCCACTAAGTATCAAAGCAACAATTAGGCAAACAAATGGCTGGCGTGTTTCCAGTCGCATCACTGTCACGTGATACATTAGGGATATATCAGGTGGCAGCAGTATTTCACATTGTAGCCTAACAAGGAGTGCTGAATAAAGAGCAGTGACACAACATTTCTGAAAGACCTGCAAAGCATAGACATGCGACAGCCAGATGAAAGAAAAGCCGCCAGCTTTGGTGTTTTATCAGTACATGTTTACGAAGCAGAGCTGGCAAGGTTTGTGTTTTGTTTTTAGTCGTTTATGACGGTGTACATTGGAGCAGAAGAATGGCAGAAGTGGACGAGATTACTTCCATTTGTCCTTTAATGGTGACTCTGTCTTGGCGAGTATGCTTGAAACTAATGAATGTACAGCAGTCAGCATGATTTAACCAGAACTCTTGGGCACGTAGCCTCGGCTCGCTTGGACTGGGGTAAGCGCCAAAAAAACGTTGGAAATTATATACTCGCTCCAGTTAAGGATGGATGCAGCGCGTGTCGGTTTCACTGTTAAGTTTCTGCTTCCATTCTGCCTGACCGGCAGGGTCGTAAACGGGATACTTCGCATACCGTTTTCGCCACGTTTCGCTCGTGGCTTCGTTATCGCGCGCGATGATCCATTGCATGCGACAGCTTACACAACTTTCGAGTTTGGCTGTGGACGCGCTGGAGGGGCTTTAGATATAGATAGCTTGCCGTTCGAACATTGAAGGAGATGCTTCTCCGTGGATCAGTAGTTAACGCCTCGCACTCACGACTAGGAAGTCCTAAGTTCGCTTCGGTGGGCCAGAATCTTTTCTGTATTATTTTCTTTCTTGCGTTTACACACACACACACAGACACACACACACACACACACACTCACATATATATATATATATATATATATATATATATATATATATATATATATATATATATATATATATATATATATATATATATATATATATATATATATATATATATATATATATATATATATACGGTGAGTGACGTCGACGCCGACGGCAAAATCCGGCCGAGAGTGTCCATATGATTGCTATCGCAATAAACAATTCAGCAGATTCCGCGTATCGTGGGAATCGGTTTCATGCGAAGCAACCAGTAAGGAGCAGATCATGCTGTACACAGCGTACAAGTCGCGATTTCCATGTTAGGACCTGTCCCTTATGTTCATTGTGCAGTCACGTCACACAATACCAATTCTGGTGTATATCAAGGTAGACAAACGGCCGTGAGTGCGTCATGAGCATTGCACGTGAACGACATTGTACAGTATACGTTTTTATGAAAGGAAATACGGCGATCGTGGCCTGCGCGCTCCGGCGGCTGCTGGCAGCGTGTTCAAGCGGGAGCGAGAGAGCAACAACAGTCTCTTTTCACGTCATCTCGTGGCGAGCAAAACAACCATTTGTTGCTGATATTGAACGACAAGATTGCAAACCCTCCCCCATAAAGCCGATTACTGGCTCTCATGTGGTTGCCTTGAAGGGGGAGGGGGTGCAATCTTGCCGCTGGTTCCATATCGGCAACGAATGGTTTATTTTCCTTTCACCGAGATGACGCTTGAGCTTGAGCGTGCTGTCAGCAGCCGCCGGAGCACACAGGCCACGCGCTCCCGTGTTCCTTTTCATAAATATTGACATTGTACATGACATATATGCCATGACTTTCATGTTGCCAACTTTCATTTATCTTCCTCGAACAGTAACGTTGAGCCATCTCAATTCTGGTGTATATCAAGCTCGCGCACCGGACGCCAACGCACCATGAGCGTGGGAGGTAAATGCCATTGTACGGGTCATGCATGTGAGTAGGGAGGAGGAGGAGGAAGAAGGGAAGAAATGAAAGGCAGGGAGGTCAACCAGATGCACGTCCGGTTTGCTACCCTGCACTGGGGGAAGGGGTGAGGGGATTTAAGGAGAAGAGAGAGAGAAGTGAAGGGCAACGTGTGTGCACATGTGACCTTGTCCATTGCACGCTTATAAGCGGTCGCGTAGTCCAGTCGTCTTTAGAAAACTTAGCAATGCCCGCGTCGCTTTGCTGGCCAGCGACGCGTAAAGCCATGAGCCAAGTATCTTCTCTTCGGAAAAAGGTCTACTGTCTAGTGTCTCTAACGTTTCGCGTAGCAAGTTGCGTTCGCTCGCAAAACGTTCACATGAACACAGTAGATGTTCTATTGTCTCGTCAGTGTCACACGATTTACATCGGGAGCTATCGGCCATTCCTATGCGAAAGGATTACGCCTTTGTAAAAGCTACTCCTAAGCACAGGCGGCACAGTAAAGTTGCATCCTGGCGGGAGAGGTCCGATAAAACTTGAAGCTTTCTCGATGGGTCCAATTTGTGTAGGCGGCGGTTCCTGACACTGGGGTCACTCAGCCAAGTTTCCGACATGGTGTTAGCGAACGAGTGAAGGCCCCTTGCAGCGTCGGTTCTCGACAATGGAACTGGGGTTGTCTGGGCGTCCGCGTGGGCGGATCGGGCAGCATTATCAGCCAGGTCATTACCGACAATACCACAATGTCCCGGTAACCACTGCAACACCAAGTCATGTCCTTTCGATAAAACTTCGTGAAATGCATGTGAGTAATTTCTTGTTATGCCCACCACTTATGCTTTTCCATACAGGTACGTCATGCCGTGCAAATGTTGCTGTATATCGAGCTAGTGAAACGGTCGTAAGCGTATCATGAGCGTGGCATGTAAATCATGTTGTGCATGACATGAATTTCATGATTTTCGATTAACAAGCTGTCACTTTTGTTTGCCGTGCAGACACGTCACCCAATATCAGATTTACTGTATATTAAGCTAGCAAACTGGCCATGAGCGTGCCATGGCAAGTGATGTTGCACATGACATGCCACGGCTTTCATATTACCACTTGTCATTTATGTCCATCAAACAGTCATGTCACGCAAGGTCGAAATTGGGTTATATCAAGCTAGCGAAACAGCCGTCAGCGCACCGTGAATATGGCGTGCAAATCACGTTGCACATGACATGCTTGATTTTTATATTATCATCAGTCACTATGCTGGTTATGCAAAACTATCTCATCATACCAATTTTTGGATAAGTCAAGTTAAAGAAGCGGCCACAAATACACCATGGCCATGTCGTGTAAACCATACCGTTGATGACAAGCTAGCCACGATTTTCACGATTGAACTAGTCGCTCCTGATCATCATGCAGTCATGTAATACCACACCAATTTTGGCTGATTCCCGTAAATAATACGACCTCGAGAGCATAAAGTCATAAAGGGCTGTAAAGATAGATAGATAGATAGATAGATAGATAGATAGATAGATAGATAGATAGATAGATAGATAGATAGATAGATAAATAGATATGAATCCACTAAAACGCATCACATTTCAAAGGAAAAAGAAAAGCATTGAAGCAAGGGGAAGTTGCAATAGGAAAACATGTTACCGTAGAGCAAAAAAAGCAAAACGCTTTCCTTCCTAATGAATATTTTTTCACGCATATTTACTTGCAGAATGTATTCAGAACATATCGTCCTTGTTTATCAATAAGCATAATCTAAATTGAAAGTGCTAATCTAATGATGCGTACGTGCGCAAACGAGTTGCAAAGGGAGAACCCACAGAACATAACCGAAGCGACGCGAAAGAGGAACCGAAACCAGATTTTTACGGATGGCCGGCGGCCAGGCGGCGCTACCGCCGTGGAGGACAGAAAAATGTAAACATTACAGCAGTCGCCTTCCTAAAATGGCGCCGCTCTTGTAAGCTGTGCTGGTGCAAGTTTCGCGGACAAAAAGTGCGTGCTCTTCGTGTTTGTGTGTGCTTCTTCTTCTTCCGAGGCTTACTTTCAGCCTTCGGCGACTTCGAGGATTAGGAGGTATGCTTGGAGACCTTCCAAGTCGTCGCGTTTGTTGTGGAAGTGTGCCGTTTTTTGATGGGATCTGCCGAACGGTGAGCGTGCGGTATGGGTGCAGCAAATTTACGTGGGGAGTGAGCTGCCGAAGGTGAATGCATGAACGGAGGGTGCGCTGATAGCGTTGCTTAATGGCGCTAACTTTGAACTGGGTTTCTGGTAACAAACTTGCTTCGTAGGTGGCTATTACGGCGTATTTTACTCAGTCTACCATGTGCGGATGCATTCGAAAGATCGTTTGTTGTGTGCACTGTGTGGTTGCCCACTCTCACCGAACGGAAATCGTAGAAGGCATGCGATGATACAAGCCGTTGGGGTATTGGAATTGATCTCTCGTAATTTGATTTACTGTTGAGGTGCGAAATACGTGCGGCGCCGTTTCAAAAGGGCCGTTCAGCGTGCTTGTTCACTACTTTCTGATCACGCATGCGTTTTGCTTTTACAGAATGCTCGTCATTACCTCATGTTGATTAAAAAATAAAAAAAAAAGATTAGAGGCTCGCCTTTGGAGCCGACAGTAGTCGTAAAAACATTGCGCTCGCGAAAGTAAATTTTGCTGATTTCAATTCCTCGCCAGCTATATAGAAGGTGTGTGTTTTCGCTTGTAATTCCATGTTTTTTTATTATTACGCGCCGCATTCGTGCAGTAATATTTGAGGCTCCGACGTTCTACTGTAATGTGTTTAGTTCGCGTGCATTATTAATTACTGACCTCGATATCTTTTTTTTTACCAACCTCATCGCACTAGGTACCGTGATCAACTGAATTGGTGAGTTCCGCATTATTTATAAACATTGCCCGCTCATTTAGATATGCGCATTCGTTATGTGTCATTTAGTGTATCTAAGCCGTACGTTGGGCTCCGTGTTTTCGGAGTTTTTTTTTCTGATATCCAGGAAGTGTTTCTCGGAGTGTGTGGAAATTTATTGTGTGGAAATTTGACGTCAATGGGAGTTTATTTCTCGTAAATCTTCAATTCTCCGTGATTCGGTTGTTCAATTTGCAATATAAGTTGTTGCATCCTCTTCTAAATAATTTAATTTCTAATGAAAATGTGGCGCATTGTTTCTAGAAATCCTATATTTCCATCCTTTCACTTTTTTACACTTCCTGTTGATATGGTGGTAGTGGCCGTTGCTTGAAACTCGCCTGAATGTACTTTTGTGGGGAGCCACCGCTAGTCAAGCTACTTGTCAGCTTTTTCTACCAGCCTTCTTCATCACCTTGATGAAAAATAAACCTATTAATATTATTATTATCTATCGTAACAATTCGCGACTTTCTGCACTTTTTAAACCTGCCCATCGAATAATCGCTCGTCTGGACCACGAATTCAAGTTAGAGCCTTTACCGCCTGAACAGACCTGTTCTTATATTTACCGTTACTTCTTGCTGTTAATCAATGGAATCTTCTGCCTAACAATATTGTTTGCATAAAGAGGTACGAAGAGTCCACTCACAAATTAAAGATTCATCTTGGTGCTTGAGTGACTTCATAAAGTTGCCTCAGATGTGCATGTGCTAAATAAATAGTGCTTTATGTAGCCTGCCGTATAACTCGATGACTTGATCTTTGTTCTAGAGAGAAATCGCCAGCCCCGTTTGTTCTGGTGTTACGCTTTCTTTTTTAGTGCAGTTTGTCCTTATAATTACTTTTCTCGGATTTTTATATATCGATACAATGTTATTCGTTTTTTTTTTCAAACCTTTTCTTACTTTGTTAATGTTAGTTTTATTACTATATGCTATTACTCCCCCACACACACGCCATGTAATGGCCTCTGAGCTTTAGGGCACACGAATATAATAATAATAATAATAATAATAATAATAATAATAATAATAATAATAATAATAATAATAATAATAATATTAATGAGTACACCGAGACTTTAAATGAAAATATATCTGAACACAATTACATGTGAACGCACTAAGTGTATTTTAGATGGCTGTAAGGCTTGGACGCGCAGATATACTTACAAGCACAAAGACTTTAATATTGATACAAAGTATCACTACCAGGAAAAACAAGGGAAGCGTGGGCAGAGTAGGAAGACGACGTCGCCTCTGACCACAAAAACTGGGATGAAGTATTACCGTTCGTCACGTACGCCTTCAACACGTCGAAACACGAAACGACAGGCTATAGCCCTTTCTATCTGCTCTACGCTCGCTCACCTCGACATACGCTGGACACTATCTTTCCTTTTGTCATCCATGACGATTTAACAATTGCTGAAACCTTGTGTCGTGCGGAAGAGACCCGTCGACTTGCCTGCTTACGTACACTGGCAGCCCAAGAGTCATCCAAAACTCGCTACGACAGTCAACACAGGCATGTAACCTATGCCCCCGGTGATCTAGTGTGAGTGTGGACCCCAATACGCAAACGTGGCTTGAGCCAAAAGCTACTGGCACACAATGCCGGTCCTTTTGTGATACTCCGTCGTGTCAGCGAGGTCAACTACGAAATTACACGTGTCACCACTAGTGGCCGACGTTCATGCAAGACGGAGGTGACGCATGTTGCCCGCCTGAAGCCGTTTACACGAAGGATGCAAGAATGACTCGCCCAGAGGGCTTCGTCTGAGAGAGGAGGAATGATACAAAGTATCACTACCAGGAAAAACAAGGGAAGCGTGGGCAGAGAAGGAAGACGACGTTGCCTCCACTGCGATCCCCCTGAGTGGGTACGAGCCATGGCGGTGATCATCATCATTAGGCTGTGATCGCGGACTCAGGGCCCATTAAAAACCCCCATTAATTTACCTCGCCTTGTGTAACATTAATTTACCTCGCCTTGTGTAACAATATAAACCACCAACGTTTGTCCGTTTGCAACTTTAAAGTGCACTCTACTTAAAGCTTGTTGTAACAAACGCAAGCATAATTTACGAGGTTACTGCCGCTGACAGAGGGGCGCTGATGTCGAGTCGTGATTGCCAGCGTTGAAAGCGCTCTCTAGACGTAGAGAATATAGCATTTCGAAATCGTGATTTGTTTGATAAATCCGAATTGTAAAAAGTTTTACCGGCGAGTGCTTATCGGTTTTTTTTTCCTGATCCATCAGAAAACACATAGCTATACACAAGCATTGTTCGGAAATTAACTGATTTTACTTGTACTGGACTACAAATAGGCCTCCACTGATTCTGCTTTATTGTTGCAAGACGTGAGCTCATTAGTCAGCCAAGTCGAGTCTGAGTTACGTATTTTCAAAAGTGTTTTCATCACATGTGCCCCGGCCGTGGTGTTGGCTTTTATTTTTTTTCGTGTCAGTGAGAAATTTCTGACTTAACCGTGTAATTTCGCGCAATTGTTGTTTGTTTTTGCATATGCATTTTAAATATGTGTGTACTTTGTCTTGCTTCACTAGCCGAATAACCTCTTATGCTCCCGTGTGAATTTTTCAGGTTGTTCAGTAATGAATGTGTCCGCGTAAAATATTTTTTGAGCTCCTAAATTGCCATAGCAGATAATTTATTGAATGCATCGTTTTGTTTTGTTTTGCATTTTTAATATGCCGCACACACGGGTAGACAGGTGTATATGAATGTTGCAAATCACCTAATTAGTTGTGAGTTTTTGTATTTGTTTGTCAGTGTCTCTTACTATGAGTTCCTTGCTTATCTTTGGTAAAAAAAAGTGCTTACGTTACAAATGAACAGTAATATTAAGTTTTTTACATCATTGCATCGACGCCATAGGGGCAGCACTTGCTTTCGTGCCTTAAAAACACTATGTGCATTGACGTAATTACTTTAATTTAATTAATAAGCATGGTGAAGTATTAATAAAACATTAGTGTTGGGGCTGTGTTGCGCCTCTTGATTAGTACGTGACATGAAATAGCTATTTTACTTTGAGAAGCTCAGTAGCCGTGTAGTACGGTCTTGTAATGCACAGCCAGAACATTCGAGGGAGTGAGTTGGCACGACTCCGTGATAGTAGTAATGAAATCGCGGCGGACGGGGTTATCACGTGGTCGTGTTTTGTTTCATGTGAGCGGAGGAAACAAACGGGCTAATTACCCTGTGATCAGTGAAGAAAGCTACATGATAGACTGATGAAGGGAATCAGCACAGTGCGGATTTATTATATAATTTATTGTTTATTTAGATTGGCCGTATGTCGCCTTTGTACAGGCTAGCTAAGAAGCAGTTGATACCGGAAGTCAGTTTATGTCAGTTAAGCATTGACCACTTTCCAAAGGAGCCACTTATGCAAGGCGGCGTCAGCTAAGTGTTTTGTTCTTTACAAGCACCCCACCGCGAAGTTTTCCAACATATTTTTTTTAGGTATCATATCTGCACGAATGCCATCATCACACTTGAACGCTTTGTTTCTCTGCATAAACAGAACGATATTATCCGACGAGTTCCTTGGTTGGTTCCTTTGTGCCGTTCGCGATTTGCTGATCTATTCGACAACGTGGCCTATACGCAGCAGAAGCTATGATCAAGCACGAAAAATAAGAAAATAATGCAAAGGTCCGTGTATCAGGCTCATTATGATTTTTGATAACCATCATGATAACGTTGGCTGTAGCACAAACGCACTTATCTTGATGCCAGATGATACGCGGGCCCTAAAGGAACAACAACAACAACACTAGGTTTGTTCGTTAACCTGCACGGACATCGAAGAGTACACGGGTGTCTGCCATGTCTCCTCCACCCAAATGCGACCCCCGCGATCGCCATAGAACCCGCAACGTTCTGGTCAGAAGCCGAGTAACGTAATTCCTGACACACCATGGCGTACTGGACATGAGGTTTGGGTAGTGACTACGCATGAAATCAATAAAATAAAGAGTAACAATAAAAAAGAATAACGAAGCTCAGCTAAATGACAGGAGGAGGAAGCAAACTTTATTACAGCCACGTTTCCTTTACGAAACCGCCCCGACCATTGTAGATTCCTGGAAGTTACATCAACGCCTACGTGCTTGGCCTCCGGGATTACTGCCGAGCGCAAGTGCAGTTTCGGAGGCCATTTCTTTTTTGTAGATTACGTGGGACTTTGATTTTTGTCTTTGGTGATATTACTTTCGTTTTGTTGGCATTCCATGAATGCGTGAGTAACTGCATAATCTAGACCGATTTGAACGCCGCACGAAAAAAAAAAAGATGAAAATACACACGACACCGAACTGGTTTTCTTGGTAGTGATGGTAACCAGCTGGCAGGGTGTGGTCATGTTGTGCCATCTGGGTAGCTGGCTCGGTTGCCTCTACCTATGGATTTATCGAAAGCAATCCCGGGAATAGGCAGTTATAGGAGGAGCAGCACATGGAATGGATAGATAGATAGATAGTGGATAGTATTATTATAGATAGATAGATAAATATATAATAGATAGACAGATACATAGATAGATAGACAGATGATAGATGGATAGATAGATAGACAGACAGGTAGATAGATAGATAGATAGATAGACAGACAGATACATAGACAGATAGATAAATAGATAGATAGATAGATAGATAGATATAGATAGATAGATAGATAGATAGATAGATAGATAGATAGATAGATAGATAGATAGATAGATAGATAGATAATGTAAGAGACAGAACTTCACACCCCTTTTTACTTAGTTTAGCTCACATCTCACGTAGAACCCTGCTTCCTTCCGTTTTTTCTACAGGGTTTTTCTTCTTTTCCCCGAACCTAAGCACGTGTGCCAGCTTCGCCATCAAGTTTACGAATGTTCTTGTTCCGGTGCGGCCACTATACATGCCGTGCACGGCTCGGTGAACGGAACACAAGTTCTCCCTTTGGCAGGTTTAGTTTTCGAGCTTTCTCACTTTTGTCCGCTGCTTCTCTGGGTTTCTTTCCCGTCTTTCCCTTTGCGCGCTGCTCAGCAATCTCTGTTCCGGCTCTTGGCGCTTCCTCTTTTTCCTCTTCCGTGGCGGGAATTCCGGACCAATCGATACTACGGCTTGCGCCCAGAGGAAGTTCCGTTCTCACGAATTGCGGTGCGTGCAGGAACGCCGGACGATTGTATAAACATTTATATCAGCGCCGTGCACTGAGAATAAGAAGATATGCGCGATATTGAAGGGCATGGCCGAAACGTGGTTTGGCGTTACAGGTGATGCTTCACGACTGCTATGGATGGGGGGCTAATAATGGGTGCGTGTTTCTATTGCTCGGTTCCGCGTCGTTTACTTACGCTCAAAGCTTTACTTAATCATGAAGCACAAATATCCATCCTGGCTATACTGATGCTAGAGAAAGATGGCTGGTTCAGTTATGTGTGTATGTGTTGTCACGGGGTCGTGTCGCTGACGAAGACAGAAACGGTCTGTTGAAAATGAAAATGTTTATTGGGCCGAACTTGTGGCCTGTAAACGAAGATAAATATAACAGTGATGCCACCGGCACTGATAGCGGCGAACGGAGCGTCGGCCGTCGATCTATATACTGACACTCGGTGAATCGCGTTGGCATTTGTACATGTGTCGTCGAATATTCCAGCCTTATCACTGGTCGTCGCGCAAGCTCTGGAATAATCTAGAGTGTTCGTGCATAGCCTCATCTATTTCATCAATGCCAGCCAGATGTGCCCGATCCAGATGTTCATCACCACCCTCTCCTCTAGCCCTTTCCTGCTCTCTCGCATTGCCTAGCCTTCGTGTGTGCTTCCCAGTCATGGGGAAGAGAGCCATTCATGCGGTGCCTCACGACGAGAATAATAGGTGGTTTCAAGATTACAAGCCTTGTACCGCAGAAAACTTCCGGCCGCCTCATTTACCTGCTTCTGATGTCGAAACTGAAAGCACGTTTTCAAGTTCATTTTTAATGTAACAGACGGCTCTCTTTAGTTTTTTTTAGATAAAAGAAACGTGCGTGAAGTGCAAGGAAATCTCTTGCCATTTTTATCTAGTTCAAAAGAACGTTCATTTGAATATATTTTGCGAAATATGGGAAAGAAAGTGTAGAAAATCAGCGGGCTATTTTCTAAAGCTCCTCTTGCCCACCGAAGCTATTTTGGCGCATCGGTGGACAAAACCGGATGTCATCAAGGGGTAGTGTTTTTAACAATGAAAAGGTCTATAAGAAGCAATTTTTTTGTTCAGTTGTGTGAAGATCCGTGGGGCGGCGTCTTGCAATCCTCGTGTTTGAAAGGGTCTTTATGTGGTACCATCTGGCGGGGACGGCTGGCTGCTTAGCAAGGATGTCACTTTCTTTGTTTCTTCAAGCACGCGCGTCCGTGTGAATACTGCGTTTTCGTTGGACCGATTCGGATGATTGGTCGTCGAGTCGTGAGCGCAAATGTGATTATTTGAAGCTTTGGTCATCGCGAACAAGTAACACGCACGCAGCGTTCATATGTATTACCATCCGGAGTGGCCCAAGCGTGCGTCTTTTTTTTTATCTAAATAGGCAATCATAAAAGAGTTCTTGTCACTGTTACTTGGCGATGATTACTCATTTCCATTTGATTGTTATAAATAACAAATTAAACATATCGATGGAGGCGAAAACGCTGTAGGCCCGTGTGCGGAGATTTGGGCGCACGCTAAATGTTCCCAGGTGGTCGAAATTTCCGGGGCTCGCCACTACGGCGTCTCTCATAACCATATGGAGGTTTCGGGACGTTAAACGCCACATATCAATCAATCAATATATGACGGAGGGATAATTTTTTTTTAAATTTGTGTCCCTTTAATAATACTGGGCCAGAAGTGATTTGACCCTTGCTAGGCAAGGGAGGCGCGGGCGTGCGACTGTTCCTATATAGACACGCCACATTTTAAATGAACACTGCAGTAATGATCGTCAACATGGAAATTGGCATATATAGTTGGCATATGGCATATATAGTTGGCAAATGGCATATATAGTCTTAATTTCTGACCTCTGCACTTTGTCTCGATGGTTCTCAGAACGCTTTGCTGTTGCAGCGCGGAAATTGGAACTCGGGACGTACGAAGCCGTTCCTTTCTTTTATTTATTGAGGGTGCTGACATGGGGTCATCCGTGCATTTACTTCTCTCGCACGTATCGTACGTGCCTTGCTTGCGCTGTCACGGTATACGAGTCCTCTCGGACCGCCGGCGCTATCTATATCTTACCTTTTTTGCCCGCCGGAAAACAAAAGAGCTTCGCCCGACCATTCGTGGTGGTCTTTGCACAGAGCCTAGCAAGGCTGAACTTTTCCGGCTGACGGTCTCTTTGTGGCTTTTGTGTGTACGTGGCAAGTGGACTGGCAAGACTGCGTGCTCTGCAAGACCAAGAGGGAGTGCCTAGGAAGGCACCATTGCTGTGCAGGCAAGCAAGTTGAGTACAAATGAAGTAGCAAAAACTACAGAAATGAAACAATGCGATTGAAGCGCGGAATTAAAAAGTAAAAAGAAATGAAATTAGCGAAGAACGTAATACTGCATTGTATATATAGTGTAGATGCAGAGAGGCTTGCTTTCATTTACATAAAGCGCTTGGGCTCGTGAATCGAAGGTTCACGAGCCCAAGCGCTTTAAAAAAAAAGGTTGAATTTTTCCCTATTAGGGAAAGTGCAAAGCGAAGCTAGGCGTGTGCGTGCATGGCCTATTAGTCCTTCCTTCAATTCTTTCTTCTTGGAGCATCGTGCAATTATTCTCTCTAAAATATTACATCGTGAAGTGACAGTTGAGCTCGATAAAAGACCAGATTGACATATTAATAACGGCCTGTCGCCGACAAGCCCGCAATCGATATAGCATCAGTCATTGCGAAACGGCGCATACACATGCATATACACAACGCCATTCGATTCTGGCCGCCTCTTTGCAGTGTCTCAGTTGGCGGGTTTATCGCGCACATTGTCGCCGCCGATATATTTTTCTCTCTCTCTCTCCACTCTTTCCAATCCTTCTCTTATCTCCACTTTCCCGTTCTCACGTGCAGGGTGAAAAACCGGCTTTCTTTGATTGGTTAACCTCGCTGCCTTTCCTTCTCTACCATTTAATCCCGGCTGCGGCGGCTGCATTTTCGATGAAGGCGGAAATGTTATGGGCCCGTGTGCTCAAATTTAGGTGCACATTAAAGAACCCCAGGTGGTCGAAATTTCCGGAGCCCTCCACTACGGCGTCTCTCATAATCATATGGTGGTTTTGGGACGTCAAACCACACATATCAATCAATCAATCAATCAATCAATCAATCAATCAATCAATCAATCAATCAATCAATCAAGCAATCTATCTCCTCGACCATTTTTTTTTTGTCTTTTCGCCGCCGCCACCGAAATCTGTCACTCACAACAAGCCTCGCATGAGAATGATGCCGTTCGCGTAAACGAGAATGATTTCGCTTGGAATATATTTTTTTCATTTGCTCTCGTTTGAGTGGAACAATTTTCATAGCAAATCTGGAAGGAGCGTGCTTGTGCTCGGAGATTTTCCTAGCCACTTCGGGAATGGCGCAGCTGTTTTGAATCGACCTGGCGGTCTGCGCCTGACGCCGGCAGGTTTATGTTCACTCGTGAAACGCTTCGAGGCCAGCTGAATAGTGCGCACCTCAGTGTAACTTTGGCGGAAAGCCGTAGTTCATGGAATAGATTTTGCGACGTTTTACGTGCTTTATATGGTTCTGGAGTTAAACGATGGCACGCAGAGAGCAATCGATGTTTACGAGACTCACGCAGATGTTTGCAGTGCCACTGGCTGCGAATTTACACAAGCGAAGTCAGAGAAGTTGTCCAAAGAGTTTGCCGTCAATGCACTTCTCCAAACAGATGAGCACATAAAAACGGCGTTTTTTTTCACGATAAAATATGCGGGTTATGTATGTATGCGCAATGTTTGTGAAACAAAGAACTGAGCAGAAGCTGGGCATGGCCCAACCCGAGCCGGCTGCCTCGAACTTGGGTGCAACCCTATAAGCCCAAAGCTTCACATTCGGGCCCAGTCCGCGCACGACGTAACAACTACTTGTGCTCGGGCCGGGCCCACGTTTTCGGGTATACGCACGAATCCGTGCAGTGCTCTCTATAGCCTGCACATGGTATAGATAACATTGCGGTGCTATTTGGTTCGCCTTTAAAGCAGAACAGTTATGGTTAAGGTTTGTCGTGCGTCGTATTGTATATAGGTAAGTTAGCGCAACTTGGTCATCTTTAGGAACGCTCTCACATTCACAGACGCTTCCACTCTGGAAACGCAAAGCTGGTACCACGCATGACTGTTGTTTGTTTGTGTGTGTGTGTGTGTGTGTGTGTGTGTGTGTGTGTGTCTGTGTTACTATATAGAGTAACACACACGCATGACGCTCACCTGCGGTGTGAGTTTCTAAAGGGAAAGTGTGTGCGAATGTGAGAATGTTTTCTATAGAGATTACGGAGTTAATTGTGCTAAATTACGTACAGTATGATGAATTACCGACTAGCCCAACCGCAAGTTAATAATGTCTAGTGTCGTATAGATTATTAGTACCAACGTCAATCCGCACGCGCTCATTGTCTGCTCAAGCACTCTGTAGAGATTGTAAGCCTGAGAGGCTAAAATGGGCGACCCCCGATAGTCATGTATGTAGTATAATACAGAAAAGGGTGGTAAATAGAGTGGTGTGAGGGCAAGAAGCTGGCCGCCCAAGCCAAGACCGCGTATAGGTGCATGCCCATTAGCTCGGCTGTGGCACAGAATTGCGAAACCTACGCAAGCCGCGTTAATTTTTTTGCTTTTTACTTCCTTTCTTCGTTTTTTTTTTTTTGATGAGTACAGCACGAAGACAATGGGGAAGCCCTAACGACCGCAGAAAACCGCAGGGTTACGCGCATGCGCACGCTATTATGGTCAGAGGCAGACTTACTCATTCTGCTGTGTGTGTATACGACGTGAAGAAAAAAAAAGAGTTCATTTGGCGAAACGAATAACAAGAATATATAAAAACGCAGTAACGACATTGGTAGTTGCCGGTGGCTTTCTTAATGCGACCCGCGGGAAATTAGGGGCTCTTGTTTTTCGCGCTCGGATTTTTTTCTCTTATTGTTTTCGAATTAGGTCGCTTTTTTTTTTTTGAGCTTCCGGCCCTCTTCGGAAACGAGTGTCGCTGGGAGGCGCCGGGCGTTAAGGAGGCAATTTGCGTTGCCCACTTCACTGCTCTCTTCGACCACCGATGTCGAGAGAGAGGGCCTATTTTCGCTCCGTGCGTGCTCCAATTTCAAAGCACGACTACCCGCATTTTCGCCCTGCACTCCGATAGATCCACCGTCCGTTGGCTCTTTCGCTTTTCGCGAAACGTTAGGCTATAGTGCTTTGGGGCTGGCTGGGTTAGGCCTTTCATGGCCTTTTCTTTCTACGACCAGATGGTGTCTCGTAATGTGGCTGCGTGGCGCCTTTCGTAATTTTGTTATCGTTGATGGCGCAGTGGCAGCGGGGCGCTCGGTGGCCCGAAAAATTAGGACGGTATGTCTCCAGGTGTTTCGTTGTGGGTCGGTACAGTCTCGATGTAAGACGCTGCTGGGGTTCGATCCTTGCGATGTTGGTGCAGACAGTAGACAGACAGACGCACGGACCGAACGATGGACAGATAAATAGAGCCTAAGGGCGGATATATATATATATATATATATATATATATATATATATATATATATATATATATATATATATATATATATATATATATTCTGAAGCAATTAGAAAATTCACATTTGCCTCAACGGCGAAGCAATGAACGAAATAGCAACAAATTGGAACGTCACGGCCCTGCGCTTCTCACGCACAAATAACGCACGAAACGTACCCACAGGTATACAGATGAACGCAAATAAGCGTCTCGGTTGTTACTTCGCTGTTTCTGTAAAGCGCGTCCTTTTTGCAAATTGAGTCTGTGCAGCGAGTGCAATGATGTTTGTGCGCCCGGTAACTACAACAGAATTGCTGTGCAAATATGTTGATTCCCAATCACCAACTAGCCCAAGCAACTGTCTTATCAAGAATTGTTCCAGTCAAAGCCGAAAGCGTATGGTTTTCCCAACTGCGAGATAAGCTCGTGGACGCGTGTGCGTCCACCCCCCCCCCCCCCGCCCTCCTCTCCGCGGGGCAAAGCACGCGTGGGAGATGACAGCGTGGGCCGCCGCGTCCTCACGATCTGGCGACGCGCGCTCATTGCGCAATCTCGTTGGTAATCCTGAAAACCGGATAGTTCCACCGAGATGGGCGTCGCCAGCAGTAAGTGGTAGATATAAACACCTTGCCGTTTCAACTTTGAAGGAGGTGCTCCTTCGTTGCTGAGTGGCAAACGCCTCACACTCACAAGCAGGAAGCAGCGGACGTTGGATTCCGCGTGCCGGAGTCTTTGGGGGCGAAGCTCCTTATGCCGTGGGCCGTGCGTCTGCGATGTATGGAGTCGTCGTAGTAGTAGGTAGCCACCTCCACGGCCGGACTAGGGGAGCGGCACGTGCACACCCTTTTCAAGTGAGAAGGAAACCCGTGCACGTTAATCATAAATAAAAAAATAGTTGTTACTGATGAAATAACTTACATAGAGTAGTATTGGTAACTCAACCCCAATAAAATATACCTTCAATTTGGTGCTTACTTAAAAAAAAACTAGTATCAGAAGGACGCACTTTGAGCACAATGTGTCCAAAAAGGGTTGCCACGTTAAACTCGCTGAGCGCAACCTCTTTGGTTTTATCAAGGTTTAGCGAGGATGGGGTTGCAGTGTCATTAATATAGTGATCTAGTGTATAGCTATGAACTAGAGGGGATGGAAGGTGAGAAGTAGACCCGCAGAACAGGCCGTAAAAAAGTGTGCGAGTGCCACCTCTCGTTTAGTCCTTGGAATGTCCGCTGGATGGCGGTGCTTCTATATGCTGAATGTATGATGAGAAGATGCGAGATGGTGGTACTTGGAGTGTTCACTATATGGACGGAAGAATGGCCGGACAGACAGACAGACAGACAGATGCACGGACAGACGAACGGATGGACGCACAGACAGATGGACCGATGTACGCACGGACGGACGCTTCGCCCTACTCATCATCATGCACTCCGTGGATATGCTGTGATTTCTCTGGAATATTTTTCTTTCTCGCGTTTTCATATGTATAAATACGCATACATATAAGGTGAATGACGGTGATACCGATGTCGACGCCGACGCTGGTGGCGAAATCCAGCTGAGAGTGTACATATAATTGCTATCGCAATAAAATATACCAAAATATGAGCTGGTGCTTGTGCTAAGGAGGCCTCCGCAACATGTCGCTACACTTCGCTACAACACAGTCGCTTAACGCGGAGAATCGTGCAGCGGGCATCGTGGTGAACGTAAGCGCGAATTTCTCAAGAGGCGTGTCTAAACGGCGTGTCAGTATCCAGTGCGCATTGCCAGTGCTGCCAGAACGTCAAACGGATAGAAGGGGTTCAGGAGTTTGAACCCGAGGCTCAAAGCTGGACCTATCCAGTTTCTTGTGTTTGTATCCCCCGTGTTCACACGAGAGCCCAAGTACGTTGCACGACCGATGTTGCTAGCATATGAGTCTTGCAGCCGTTTTATATATGTAACCTTCCTACCCACTCCAGGGCCTATAAGGGAAGAATGAATGAATAAATTAATGGAGGATGATTATGATGTGATATACCACATGAAAAGGGTCGCTCAGGTGGTCAAGTCTGTCTTTTATTATAAATGACCTTTTAAATTAGACGTTGGGGTACGGTATCTTCGCGATCGCGTATATATATGCTTGGTATAGCGCGGATATGAATTCCGTGGTTTCTTCAAGCAGGACTCGACAACTAACTGTAGCCCGGATTGTCGATTCCTCAAAACAATAAAATAACAAAAGAAGTTTCCCGCTGATGAAAGCAGACTGCAGCCGTGCATGTTGCGTCATGGGATTAAGGATTGACGGGAGTGCGTTGAAGATTGATGCCGTATATCACTCGGGTCTATAATCATTTCGAACCAGTAAGCCACCTTATGAACGTAAATATGAGTTCCGCGGTTCTCCGTGTCGGTCGTAAACCCCTACAGGCGTCCCCTGCTTCGAAGTATATACCTCATATAGCGTGACCTCACTTCTCGCGAAGCCTGTGCCGCAGCGATAACAGTGAAGATGGGCGTATATTCCTATTGCGCTTTTAATGTCGGTCGGTCTGCGGAGGCTCGCGTGTACTTCGCATCTATAACCCGGTCGCTGCGCTTGGTGACGAGACGGTGCGGGGGTCAAATATGCAAATGAATATTATCGCACCGAGGATATATGCTTTCGTAGTATGACTATATAGGTGCGGTTGAGATCGGCTTATGGGACGAGTAATCCGTCTTTCCTGCAAAGGCGGCGCGGATCGTAACGACTTCGATTGGCGTTCTTACCGAGCGCCTACAATAACTGCACGTTTCTCTCGCACTTGTCGCCGCATCGATGACTCTTTCGCCGCGCAGGATTTGGCAGAAAGCGATTGCCCTGATCGGTGTATTTATGGGAGGCCGCGCATATTTACAACACCTGAGAGAAGATTATACGCACCCAGGAATCCTTCGTTCAAAAGTGTTGTCACCGTGAGGCTAATGTGCATGCGTTTTTGTGGGCCGACGTGGCTATCTATATGTTTGCACGAAAACCAATGTGGGATCCGCCTCACGCAGCGTTCTGTGCCACCAAAACTGCGACTGAGCGCTATAAAACTGTCTTCAAATAATTTACCAGTCGCGTGCTCGAGCAGACGAGCTTTTCAACCGCGATAAGTGGGTCGTTAGCTACATGTTAATACAGAAGAAAAAAAGATGCAAATTTTCTTGTGCTCTTCTAAGTCAGAAACTTGGCGTGTAGGGTGCGTAAATCGCTCAGCTAATGATCCCAATGACCAATGCTACCGGTTAAATTGGAGTGTGAACGCTTGGTTTAAGGGCGAGTTTGTCCGAGGAGTTAGGACATCCGCGTCTTGTCTGTGACTGCGGATGGCTTAAACTCAAACCTCGCTGCGCTGGGAATCGGCGTAGAAGCGACCTATAGCATCAGCTATCTAAAGCCTAGAACCTACCTTGAAGCAATTTAAAAACAGCCCTCATCTCCCAGCTAAGGGCTAGAAACAATTAACCTAGAAGCAATGGGATTAGTCTTTCAGTGCTGCTGTTTTGAGGCTTGTGCGGCCTATAAAACTTCGCAATCGTTTTGAATCAGTGTTTAACCCGTGTTGTTTCCATTAGTAGGAATATTTAATCGCAATTGACTTATATACGTTTAGCGGGAGATAGTTCTCTTCATTGCGCAAAAATAGCCTGTTGTTTAAAATAAATCAGTATCTCCAATCATCTGTATTTTCCGTAATTACACAGGCTTAATCTGCTATAGCCTGAACATTCACGATATTATGCGCCACCTTTTTTTTCCCGTGAAGTATGCGTTTTAGTCTTTAGAAGAACAAAACTGGATTTAAGCTTGAAGCGCATCAAGTCATAATGAGTCGTTTAATGAGATAGAACGAATTTTAAATGATCTTAGAATTGTAAAGCCTCTTAAAGCCCCCCCCCCCCCACCCCCTTTCCGAAAAAATACTAAGAATTAAGGATAAAAAGAAAAAAAAGAAATAAAAGTCGCAAAGACAGAGTCTATGCAACAGATTTTGTAATGAAGCCACTCACGCTGGAAGCACCGTTACGCTAGAAAAATCGTTTATGGTAATTAGAGTCTAGCAAGCGATGTCGTTAACAACGTTTTACTGTTGTTTTACCGTTCTTGTTGAAGGAGGTCAAGAGTTAGCCGCTGTTATAGAAGCACTAGAAATAAGAAAAAACGATGCTGATTAATCACGCTCTTTCATTTCGACAGCACAAGAAAAGTGCCTTTTAAGGTTTAAAGGATATTTCACCGCTTAAGACTTACCTTTACGGTCGAGGTAGCACGAAGACAAAAACAAAAAGGAAGGGCAGTGAGGTGGTTAAGGGTGATGACGGTGCCTTAATGTTCTCGTAGTACTTCACCGCGACTTAATTGATTTTTGGCAACGCCTGCTTAGTGCTATACTTAATTACATTATCGTTAAAAAAGGAACCGTGTAAGGAACTAAATGTATATAATAAAAAAACCCTATAAGAGCCAAAGAGTAAGCTTGGTGGAAACTGCCAAGAATATTGAGTGAACCGAAAAACCGTGAAACGAAAATTGAATGGGAAATCTGCGAGTTCAGATGAACTTAGCAGCCTTTCTTGTCGGTGCTTCAAACAAAAAAAAAAAAAAAAGGAAAAGGCAGGGTTAAGACTGATTTCCAATATTTAATCTCTACTTACGATGTTTGCGGTAACAGAGTTGAGAAAGAATATTTTAGTAGCGTTGAATAATTTATTATTTCTTCTGTTTGTTCCTTCGAATATTTTGTTAGAAGGCACAGACCGCATGTGTACGGGCTTGTGCGTGGAGCTACTTTGAAAAAAAAAAATAAACTGATTGTAACTGTTTGGCGTACGTGACGAATGTGTCCACAAAACTGTGCTATGCAGACTTCGTTCCGATGTATGAAGACGATGCGTTACCCGCCACGGTAGACCAGTGGTTGTAGTGCACGATTGGTGATTTGACGGTCGCGGTAACGAATGCGGACCGTGGCGTTCGAATTTTCTTAAAGCTGGTGTAGTTAGATTTAGTTTAAAACTTTCGAAAAGCTGTTGGCCGTCGAGGCTGCTTGCTTTGTACGTCAAAGTGACCCCGACATTGAGCCAAGCGTATGAGATCTGTCTCTGGAGATGTTTCTCACGTACTCCGTGGTGCCTTCATATATAGTTACCGCTTTTCCAAGAGTCCCGGCCGGCCCGGCGCCGCAGGACCTATCGACGAGTCACCACTGCATGCACCCCTGACCACACATGTTTATCTGCGCGTAAGACCCAACCTCTTCGCGCTGTGCTGTGTTGTGCGCATTAAGTATTGTGCAGCGTATTCTCCCTCACCGTGGGACGAAATGGGCGTGCCTCTTCCCTCTTTCCTGGTTTGGTAAGGAGGCGATGTTTCGCCTTCTCCTTCTGTGGGGGGGGGGGGGGGTGTAGACAACATTTTCATTGGACTGTTCTGGCTTCCATTAATTTTCCCTGTAGGGAATACTGGGAAGACCAGGACATGAAATGCGAACGCCGAGACGCTCCCGACAAACTCCCAAAAGATCCCATCAAGCTTTCACCGATAGCTTCCGTGATCTTACTATCAATCATGTAGTCACCCTACCTTAAGTGTGTAAAAATTGTAAATAAAAGTTACTTTTACCAGCTCCGGCTACTCTCCTCGACATCTCTACGAGACTTTGGCTGGCTCCACTGATATGGGCAGACCCCTGACTACATCACTATATGAGGTTTGTTTTACAACACTGACCACTCGGCCATGTGAGCGAGTGAGGGAGTATGAACTTTATTGAGGTCCTGAGAAGAAAGAAAGTGGTGCCAAAAGCCCCGCCAATAATCAGTCTGGCGGCTCCGCCTAGGTCGGGACCGGTGGACAGAGTGTTTCGGCGACGGCCCGGGCCCTCTGGACAAGCTTGAGCCGAGCGATGAGCTCTGTGCTTCGAAGGGCGGAGTCCCAAGAAAACTGGTCAGAAAATTTTCTACCCACGTTGGCAGGGCAAAACTACAGCATGTGTTCGAAATCGTTATATTCGTTGCTACAGTGCGGACATACAGTGGAGAAGTCAGGATTGATCCTTCTTAGTGTCGTTGGTGTGATGTCTGTACGTGTCTTCAGCTGTCTGTAAGTGATTGCTTGTGCTCTGTTCAGGTTTGTGTGAGGAGGAGGAAAAGTTCGACGTTATATGATGAGACGTGAGTTCGTGATATGATACGAGTGGGTCTTTGTGGTCGAGGTTTCTGCAGGCTGCATATACGAGAGGGGGCAAACCGCTGACGCGCAAAGTGAGCTCTTGCGCCAGTTGGTGTGCCTGCTCGTTTAGGTTGCCAGGAAAGCCGGAAATGTTTCCCATGTGAGCCGGGAACCATGCGATGTGTGAGGACGGGAAATTTTCCTCCTTCGTCTCGTGGTTGAAGAGCCTGTTAACGACGGTAGCTGCCTTTGAAGAGACTAGGGCCGCCGAAAAAGTTCTTATAGCTGTTCTAGAGTCCGAGTAAATGACAGAGCCTCCCGTGCAGCTTCGAAAGGCTAGCGCAATGGCTATTTCTTCTGGTTCGTGGGTGAAGTTGGTAACTACCGCGGCTGCGTTGACGAGCGAGCCATGGGCGTCCACTACGGAGACTGCGTAGGCACCTCGATTCCAATATTTTGCCGCATCAACGAAGAGGACCTTCGCATCGATGCACATGATCTTGACGAGTATGGCCTTGGCTCTCGCTTTTCTTCGTCCATCATTGTGAGTTGGGTGTATGTTTCTGGGAATCGGGTCAACTGTTATCGCTTTTATGGCGTGTGTGCAAAGTTGGAACTTCCCTGGTGGCATGAAGAGGGTCGGAAGGCCGGCTTCTAACAAAATCTCGCAGACTGCCCTTGAAAGTGAGAGCCGACTAATCTGTGCTTGCCGCTGTGCCTCAAAAAGTTCAGTAGCTGTATTGCTTCAGAGTTCGGTAGCTGTATTGCAGTTCCATTGCCAGATCTGGAAAAATTGTGGTGTGCTGTTCATGATGTTGACTTTGCTTGACCCCCTGTGCGTTCATTTCACCTATTGACCTGGTGGCTGAGGGGGTGTCGGCAGCGCAAGTAGGGTCCCGGGGAACACATGGGCCCCAAGTCCGGCGTGGGCATTGTTCTCGTGGCTCTGGGTTGAGCGACTGGTCTTTTCAGGCGATCGGGTCTGCCGCCGATTCGTATGAGTGCCTCTTTGATCTCAGCAACTGCTGATTGAAACTTAGTGAACTTGCTCGTCGTCTTGCGGTGCTTTTCGGCTTTGTTGTCACTAGCTGAGGCGTTAGAAGGAGCTTCGTTGATGTCACACATAAAGTCGTCTACGTCGGATGTGTCGTCATTTGTCTGGATGTTGACGGTCCTGCGTTTGTTTGGGCTACAGGACGTGACTACGGATTCTGATGATTGAGGGTTGCCTGGTGAGAGTTGCCTCCAGTTCAGCTAGTTTCAGTTTGAGTGCTTTGTTTTCTCCTTCTAGTGTGTGTATTCGTAGATCTGCCACACGATCTGGCTGTACCTTACCATGCTTTGAAGTTGTCGGTGTTGTCGGTACAGAGCCGCTGTCGCCAACCATGTTGGCGCAGGTCATTTTCTTGCTAGGACATCTCGACCTAGATCGGCCTCTGGAGCAGGAGCGTCCGCTGGATTGAGAGTGCCCTGTGGAATGGGAGCGCAGTCTGGAACGGGAGCGTCCTCTGGATCGGGAGCGCCCTCTGGAACGGGAGCGTCCTCTGGAACGGGAACGCCCTCTGGAGCTGGAGCGCCGCTTGGGAATGCAGCCATCTGCCATCTCCGGTATCATGTCTACGACGTCGTTAACCTCGTCAGCATTGTCTTCTTTCTCGGAGCGGTTGCATTTTGGTTTTCTGCGTCGTCGCATGACACGTGGGATGTGCTATTTTTTACGCTCGCCTGTGGGGTGATCACCTTGACAGAGCTTGCATTTCGGAGTGCAACGGTGGGCTTCTGCAGCATCGTTGGAGAGTGCTTATCCGCAGTTGTCGCAATTACTTCTCTCTTCCTTGCTCTGGTGGTATACGCCGGCCCGGTGCCCGACTCGAGAGCTTGAGGCCCATTTCCTTTATGTAGACTTCAACACAGTCGACATCCTCTTGGAGAGAGCTCTCCACAGAGCTTGCGAGTCACCGACACTCCATATGGTGATGTTGTCCGCGTAGATGGCGAACTTGATGCCTTCTTGGTTTGAGAGCTTGGCAGCAAGGCCGCACATTGCTATGTTAAACAGCAGTGGGGAGACGACTGAGTCCTGCTGGGCGCCGAAGGAACCGAGATAATAGGGCTTAGACTTGAGATCGCCTAGCTGTATAGTGGCTTTTCTATTCCTGAGAAACGAGCTGGTGAACTTGGGAAAGTTGGCTCCTAAGTTGAGAGAAAAGATGGAGGCAAGTATGTGGGAGTGCGAGACATTGTCAAATGCCTTTTCAAGATCGAGTCCTAGAATGGCTCTAACGTACCGAAAAAGTCAAATAAATACTTATACAAAGTTATGATGATGATCGTGATTGCAATGATGATAAGCCCTGTCTTTATTGTTTGTTGTAAAGGATCAGCGATGTTGAAGTGTCTTAGTTCCCGTCCAACCGACCTGTTGCTTGTGGCTGACCTACTCGCATAATCTAGACTCTTTCTTAGTCGGTGTTGTACTGTTGGTTATGAGAGTAATTGAAGGCAACTGTAGGTAAATAAAGGCAATGCTGTCGCACTTATCGCTAAGTATAGCGGCATGCGGCAACTTGAAGTTCGTTTGTTTGCGATACGTGCACGGTGAGCGGACGCTGCGCAGATGCCGCCGTGTGACATATTTTCGGCGCGACTCATGTTTTCGACCGATGGCGCGCGTGCTCAACGAGTCCGCTTTCGCCTCAGCCGGTACTGAGCTCAACCGCGGCTGTCGGCGGCTGTTGTTCCCCCGTACACAGCGGTTTGCCCGGCGAGCCGTATGTGGACGCGCGGCTGGTTGGTTGTTATCGAGGCCTACGCCCTTCCCTTCTCTCCATAGAGTTTCCTAATATTAGGAAACTCTATGCTTCTCTCTACACCCTTCCTTCACGCGGGCCACTATAGTTTTAGCGCTCAGCTATGGCGTCCCGCAGTGGTGCGCGCCTCGCTAATATATACCGAGACACCTAGTCAGTCCGCGGCGGCGGCCAATCCCGTTTTCCCGTCTTTCCCCCGGACACCGCAATCAATAACGCGACCGGAAGCGACAAGGCCGCGAGCCTTGACACTACATCATGCGACCTCGGCTGAGCGTCGGTTTCGCGGTAATAACCACGAGCCGCGGGCGGGGAAGGCGTTTGTTTTGGAAACGAACGAGGCACCCGGTTTAACGCGGCACATGCCGCCCGATGGAGTTTTTTTTTTTGGAGTGCGGTCGCGCGTGCCTCTCAAATTGAAATGCCGCGGGCTGCCACCGGCGTTCGCGCTGTGCTCGGTCGGGTCTGATTATGACGCATTAAGCGAAACACAAGCAAACAAACTGACGAACAAAGAAAAGAAATTCGAAGGATCTCGTATGTATTTGCTTAAGACGATTAGAAGGTGACGGCTAGCCACCTGCGATTTCTCTCTGCAGTTTTGGCTCAGAGGGCGTGAGTTTCGGTCTTTCGAGGCTTTGTTGGTTGTATAGAATTTCAGTTCATGTCAGAAGCGCACCGTTCTCTGAACAAGCAAAAGAGCGTCTGAAAACGCTCGCGGATCCATGTAGTTTGGCAATCCTGTCAACTGGCGTACATTCAGGCGCGTAGATCCAATAAGAAACCGCGACCCGGTTGACCGCGCTACGTCTTTTCACGTTTTGAGTGTGTTTTCTCGAAGAACAACCCGAGTGGTACTTGCCAGCTTCCTTGCGTCATACAGTATCCATCCGCAGACTCGCCTTGAACATCGCATAATGAAAATTACTAAAATAGTACGTTATGCGCTTAATTTATACGGTCTCGTCAAAATAATCATCATTATCACCAGTCTGACTGTGCTCACTGCAGGGCAAGGTCCTATCTCATGTTCCGCCAATCAACACTGTCCTGTGCTTGCGGCGGTTACATTATCTCCACTATCTTTTTAGTCACATCATTCCGCCTAACCTTCTGCCCCTGACTCACGTGCTTGCTTTCTCTTGGAATTCAGTCTGTTACTCTTAATGATGAGAGGTTATCGCGCCTACGCACTACATATCCATACCATATTAATTTCTTCTTCATGATTTCGAGGATAATGCCCTTAAGATCCCTTTGTTCCTTAACCAACTTTTTGCTCTGTATATTCTCTCACCCGCTTTCTTTTGTAGCTTTAATGCACTGCTACAGCAAATATACCCCGTGTTGAAAGGTGCTTACCTGTGTCGTAGTTCTTTTCTAGCATTTGTCAAGCTAATACATGCTGCAGTTATGAAACACCTGCTCGCTCGAGCAGCAACCCTTTGGCTAATTCGGGGCTTTTCCCTCTTCTCTCTTCAGTAGACATTGTTAATAGTTAGCGCGCTCATATTGACAAGGATGAACGAACTGGCATATACTTTAGAACAAACAGCGCCCAATGAACGCAGAAGCACTTAAGGCGAGAACAAGAGTGCGCGCAAGAACAACGCACGTCGTTGTTCTCTCCTCAAGTGTTTTCGTGTTTATTAAGCCCTGTGTATTCTAATGGATCCGTACCAATGAGGTCGCATCAACACCCTCCTATGGCATATACCTCGTCGTCTCTGTAAATATATATGTCAATGTGGATAACACAGTCTCGTTGTAAAGAAATTCGGCGGCAATTCCATGACTGCTGCAGCCCGATTTCTCTTCGCTTTGCAAAACAAAATGGCACGCATGCGCAGATTGTGCAATTCCAATCGTGTATCTTTTTTTTTTGTTTAATGCGCAAAACAGAGAGAGGTCTGAAATGACTGCCACGCGGGGGCGTCTTTCGATGGCTGCACGGCTGCAGTCGTGCGTCAAGGTATAAAGTACGTTTAGTCCATTATGTAGATTTGTCTTTGAGCCTTGCACGTTGACCTGTACCTCTTACTGCTCAGGCCTCGGGCCATCATATATTTCCTTTCTCCGCAAAAGCCCAGCTCTAGCACTAAGAAACATAAAATAAGGCAAGTCGCAGAGAATTGAGCAGGTAAGGTTCATTACAACTGAAAAAAAAAGAGGACAAAGATAAGTGACTTGCTCTATCTGAATTGTAGGGTACAAAATGAACAGAAAGAAAAAAAAAAGAAAATGAATGATGCATCGATAAGAAAACAAGAAATAGTGATGAGAAGTTCGCCGGGAAAAGAGGCGCTGCGCACAGTGACGAAGACTAGAAGGGAGGAGAAACAATAGCATGGAGAAAAATGCCAGAATAAACGGAGGGGGCGCGCAAAAAACAAAAAAAAGATTAGACAAGGAGGGAAACTACCGGCAGAGGTGCATGCGGGTAGCGCGAAGGCGGGAACAAGGGACAGAGAACAGCTCCTTTCCCGAGCAAAAGTGAGAGAAAAAGCAAAGGATTCGAAGGGGGTTCGTGCGGGAGAGTGAGAGGCCTCCCTAATCAAACGGGGAGAAGGGTGCGTAGGGAAGAAGGACATGGCTGGGTGGGGGCGCTGTGTGTTCTCGAGGCGCCGCTGCCGGGCCTGGGCTGGGCTGCCGCGGTGGCGGCAAGCGTCAACACACACACGCACGCCCGCGCGCACCGGGAAGTGGTTTTTCGAGACGCAGCAGGCAAGAGCCGGCCCCGTTCACCTCGTGGCTGTGTGTGTTGTGCCGTGTGTTTGCTCTGCAGCGTGCCAGTCTCGCGCGGCGCCTCGATCGCCTCGCTCTTTTTTCACCGGTCTTCCTGCAGCACAGCAGCGCGCCGGCGGCACCACGCCTGGGACACCCGCTGTCAAGGTGGGCCGCGGCCCGAGAACGGCCTTCTATACCCTACCCTCGCCTCGCGTGCACTGGGAACCCAACGTTGCTGACCGCGCGATTGACGATGAGCATCGTGGGAATGTAGTCGATCCAAAAGAGCTTTTCTGGGGGCTAGTTGGATAAAAAATTGATGAAACAGACATCGCTGGAAAGTTCACAGAGGTGGCAGACGAGAACGACCCTGAAGAAGCACGGACGAAGTGGTTGATCACTGTCAAGACGAATGTGCTGGTGCTATATATAGATATAAATGAACTGGGATGCCTATATATGTGGGCTCCCTCGGCTAGTATTCCCAATCACGATTGTGGGCTGTCTGGCGCGTTACTCTAACGATGTTGGTTACTGGTCGATAATCATTGATTTCTCGCTTACGCGCGTGTAGCTTCGAAGCGCACGTGTTCTCGTCTTTCGCGCAACCTGCTTCGGCGCGTGCCCGTTTTGGCGCGAAATAACGCTCTAGTTCGTCAGCGCGCTCGGTGTCGGGATTCAAGCACGAGACTGTCGTATGAATTGCTGTTGCGACTGTATGTGAATGATCTGTAGTGTTTTCGGTGAATTTCACGGCACCCTTTTAGAGCTCGCACAGAACATAGTGAAACTATTTAAAGTGTTGGCTAATTTTTATAATTGGAAGTCACATTGCGTACGCCTGGCGTCCAAGACGTTACTGCAAGTCACGTTGGTTTGTTTGATTTTGAATGTAGATATACATGTTTACTTTAGCGTGTTTCTGTTCTCGGCGGACAAAACGTCGTGCTGTGGTGTGTCAAAGCGCGATCTGACGCGGTGCATGCGAGCAGTATCAAACCTACGAGATCTATTGTCATTTAGTGTTCGTGGGGTGTAATTGTTATTTTATTCCTCAACGGAGTTGTACAGGGTTTGTATCTGGCGTGACGCGTAAATTTATGCTGGAATATCGGGGTTCGGCTTTCGGCTCGGAACCACGCCAATTGAGTTCATAGTCTGATGGTCTAGAACTACCGTCTCTCACCCTGCGTCACAAATATAGATATTAGCCAACTCGCTCAGTCTTTCATCCTTTCAAATTTCACATAAACGAAAGGAAAGACATCAGTGAACAATGTAACTGCATGCGTGATGATGTAATGACCCTCCTCATGGTCTATCTCGGGAACGTACAGCTCTGCTTGTCGGTGAATGTTTTGCGTGCCTTTTCGCCGTTTGTCGCGATGGTCACGCTATCATTCATTCGTGAAGTGTGTGACGTTTTTGAGGACTCGTCTCAGAACGTCGAGCGGAAATTACCGCTCCGAATCGCAGCCAGTTGCCTCATTGAACACAGGCACTATTTGCGTATACGAGTGAGACATTTCCTACATCAATGAACGAATGGGTATTAGGGGTCATCATTGTGTGTCGCGTGTATCGCACGCCGGTCTTTGCGGTCGCATACACAGCGTGTGCTGCAAAACGGCTTAGTTGCAAAGCCCAGGGTGCTTAAACGATGTACACTGATCGTTTCGCGTGCTATGCCGCCGTATGGATTGCACAAAGTGATATAGTGCGCTCATTTGTAGGAACTTCGTTGACCGGGCTCCGGGTCGCAAACGCTACGTGTTGGTATCAGGCGAAACTTCGTCCCTAATGAACCGTTCCTTCAGTTTGTTAATTACCTCCGCTGTGTATTGGGCAATCAATCTGCCCCTAGCGTAGAAATTTGTCTGTCAGTAGACACACACACACACACACACACACACACACACACACACACACACACACACACACACACGCACGCACACGCGCACACACACACGCATATATATATATATATATATATATATATATATATATATATATATATATATATATATATATATATATATATATATATATATATATACATACATACATACATACATACATTGCTTGTGCGGGTTAGTAAAAAACGGTTTTGCGCGCTTTCCACGCCTTCTGCAGAAAAGTCGAGGCGCTCTGTACAAGAAATTACGCTCATGTGTGGTCTTCGAAACGGCTCATTATAACGTTCAGGCTGGAATTAAGATGCAGTGTTTTCCAACGTGTCAAATTCTACAGCATAATTGCAAGCCACTTAATAGTACTTTCCAGGGAAGAATACTAAGCAATATGGTCGTTTTGTGTTAGTTGCAGTAATTAATTGTAATTGGTGTGCAGTCACGCATTTCAAGTTTGTGGAGTCAGTCACGTTCCATTTCGACATGAAAATTAGGAAATCACAGGTTCCATTTGCATGTGCCAGTAGTTCTTGGTTGTATTCATTTCGCAAAAAAAAAAGAAAAAAGAAACTACTACTTCTGACATTGGTCCTGAAGCACGGTATATGTCGCAGTATACCTTCACTAGAGGGATATATTACAGTCATAGGCAGCGGACTAAAGTTGAGACATACCTGTTATGAAGAAGGTTCACTTCAGTAAATGAGCAACGTATATAGCTTGCTTTCTTATTGCCACAAGTTGACGCAACTATAGCGTAAACAAGTTGCGCACACAAACGTGGTAACCGCTGCCGAAGGGGTTATTATGAGATTTTTCTGTTTTATATTCCTCTGCCTGTCTATGTAACTATGCTGCAATAGTGTTAGAGTTTGTGGTTGTAAGGGTAACTGTGGTTATTCGGTTAACGAAGGAAGGGGAACTTATCGGGAGGCGCCTTTGTTGGCTATAGACACAGCCCAATGAATGCAGCAGCAGAGATGGCGCGCCCTTAGTGGCCCTCGGCAGAAAAGAGTGTTCCGCACTCTCAGCCTTGACTACAATTGGCGCTGGCTTACACTCCCTGGTGTTACATGCATATAGATAAATAACTTACGAAGTGGACGTGGAAGTGCCTTTCGTTGGTAGCTCCATTTGTGTAGAGCATCGGAAGCGTAATACGAAGCTTGTGGATTCGGGTCACAGTGACGGAAAAGGTGCTTTTTTCATCCACTCAAATTCATCTGATTTTGCGTCATATTTACTGTACTATTCTGCACTACATTTAATGACAACTAATGTCCCTTGCGCTTCCCTTCACAGCACTGTATGTTGGATTTATTTGGTTTGTTATCGTCCTTGAATAGCCATGTATGAAGCGCGAAACGTGGTCAAACATGCGAAAAGGGCAAAAGCTGATGCCTTACTAGTTCTCCATTTTACTTGAGTCGCGATCTTGTGCGTTATATTTGACAAATAAGGAACGTCAGAAATTCGTCCAAATTTCACTTCTTTTTAAGGCTATAGATGTAGGAGCCCAGTGTGATTTTTGTTAGATAACTGTATTACATTCAAGGTTTATGCGGGAGACGTCTTATCCGCGGAAGTTTGCGAAGTGGTTCTCGGCACGATTGCCAGCAAAACCAGTGTAACCATGCGTGCGACGTGTACCATGACCATAGGTTATTAGCGCCGTTAAGTTATAGTTTGTGTGCAGCGATAACCTTCCGTGCATGCCACGTCGTTTCGGCTCAAGATTACTGAAAGTGTATTCCTAGATGTGATTTGCCGGTGGAGAATAAAAAAAAAAAAAGGAAAACCGTGCGTTCTGTAGATCTAACGCCGCACCCGGGCTTTTAATTAGGTTATGTGTACTTTGCGCCGTCTTCAGTGCGGAAGACCTTGCCTCAAAGCTCACGCACGGCCCTTCGATCTAATGCCTCAAGCTGTAGTATCCGCAAAAGAAGATCAACGGAGCCAGGTGTGTGAGAACAAAGGCGGAAGGTTGAAAGAAAATTGGCGAAGGGTTAGGCGGCGGGGGGGGGGGGGGTCTCTTTCAGTTCACAGATGAAAGGGTGGAGAGGAGGAAAGTGAAGATTCGAATGGCAGCGCCGCTTGCATGATTAAACAGAGGCAGCCAGCGGCCTAATCCGGAATTCGGGGGCTTCCGCGCGCATGCCGCCCTTTCTTTTGCCATTATATGACACGCTATAAGAAGATAAGAAGATTCGCCCATTCGTTCATTCATGCGTCTAGGCAGTTCCTCGACTATAAGCTCCAGCGTCTTACATACTAGAGCGTAGGGAAAGAGAAATCAAGAACACAGTTCTTGCCGCCTGAATGCTTCGGGTGGTTGTACGAATCAAGTTGTCCGATTCGCTCATTCGATTTGGGGATTGGGCAAATGCGTTGGAATTTTGTATACAGGGCGTTCGAGGTTGTTTTGGCGCAATAACGTACCGTATTTGCGCAATTTTAACGTGCACCTTTTTTTTTTTTTCGGGAAATTTATGCCTTCAAATCTCATGCATGTCGGACTTGTGTATAAACTGAAACTTCCCCGTAGCTGTCCATTGTGATCATGTTTGCTTGCAGAATGACAGCACCAGAATGGCAGCAACGCAGAATGACAATTGGTTTCGTGCTGTAATTCTGATTGATAAGTGGTGTATAACGTTCCAAAACCACCATATGATTATGAGAGGTGCCGTAATGGAGGGCTCCGGTAATTTTGACCATCTGGGGTTCTTGAACGTGCACCCAAATCTGAGCACACGGGCCTACAGCATTTTCGCCTCCATTGCAAATGCAGCTGCCGCTGCCTGGATTCGGTGCCGCTACCTGCGGCTTGCTGTCATTCTGCGTTGGGGAATTTTTGATGCCACGGGGGCACTCAACACAAGATGATGGGGTCCGATAGCGATAAGGAGCTGTGCGACAGCGATAGTGATCGAAGGGCGCTAAATAAACAGCCTGTTCCCTCCTGGTGTTATTAAAGATTTTGTTCGTTGGTGGAAATCGCATGCATGTTAGAAACAGGCGTACAGGTCATTACTCCCCCCTCCCACCCCGTTTTTTTTTTTTTGGTCTAGACAGTTCGTGCGTGTTGGAATCGGTGCTTTATAGTCTTTTTTTTTTCGTCGCAAAAATTGGGTGCGCATTAGAATCGGGGGTGCGTTGAAATTCGGTAAATATACGGCAATGCGCTTACTTTGGTACCAGTATTCTTGGGCACTGTGTCAGTGTTCATAGAGTCGCTGAGAGCCCGCGATATCAGTGAGATTCAGCAGTCATCCGTCTATTGGTGATAACAGTGGCAGGGAATCGCGCGTGGTACATTTTTAAATTATGTCCGAATTTATCAGAATTCGCAGGCACTACTCGCGTGCGTGCTCTGCAGAGGGGACTTTTTGTATCTTCTTTTGACGGCGGGAACTGGAACTCGTGCTCATGATTAGGAAATGGTAATCAGCGAAATTCGTTATGCATTCTAAATCTCTTCTGGGAAAGTATAAAAAATAGCTGACTGATAGGAGACCCCAGTGCAATGGTGATGCAGAAGGAAGCTAGGCGTGCCCGGCGGACATATGGAAATGTTGCAGCCGATTGTTCATGCATGCAGGCGTTGAGAAAAAGCTGAAAGTTCGGGGTGCGCGTGACCAGACGAAGTTTTTTTTTACTTCGAGTGTGTTTCTGTAACGATGTCGTTCAGAATCAGAAAGACATTGGAATAAGAAAAGAAAAAAAAAAAAACTGGGAAAGTGGCTAGTTCCTTCAGAAATAATTTGACGAATGAATTGTAAACAGTTAACAGTTAAAACAGTTATCCTTATAGTGGGAGGCATAAGGCGCGAAGGCATGCGTATAACTTTATATATATATATATATATATATATATATATATATATATATATATATATATATATATATATATATATATATATATATATATATATATATATATATGATCTAACAGACAATAGCTCAGTGGCTAGAGCATTAGAGCATCGAACGCGTTATTCGAAGGTCGTAAGTTCGATTCCTGCTCACGACAAGTTATTTTTTCAGCCACTTTTCTTTTTTGTTACATTACATTGGTTCTAATAACTTGCCCTATACATTCCTTGGCATTATTGTCTTTTAGATCTCATTAATATTGTGTCAAAACACAAAAAAACGAGCCCTTAGGTATACACTTTTTTCCCTTCTCTCGCTCTCTCTCTCTGTATATATATATATATATATATATATATATATATATATATATATATATATATATATATATATATATATATATATATATATATATATTTGTGTGTGTGTGTGTGTGTGCGTATGTATATATATATGCTTCAAAGAAAAGCCGAGCCACATCTTTGTTCCGCACTTCCTAAGTTGTATGTGTACCCCGACCTGAACCGTAATGCCAATCAGCCCACCGACGCCGTTTGGTTTTTTTCCCACATAGAGCTTTTACAAGGTCTGTTGGATTTGCAGCACGTAGTTGCATCAGCAAGCTTCGCCGCTAGCCCCGTTACACATTCTCGAATTTTTCGTCTCCCCATTGTTATTGTAACGCCTATACTTGATGCATGTTGCATTAGTTCAGTGGTTTCACAGCCATGGATCTTTCGGGGATCCCTTGTGGGCCAGAAGGGGGGGGGGAGGTGCATCATAACTTGACACATCATGCAGTGCACAATTGATGCCTTCTATTTCTCCCTATCAGCGCTTGTAAATTAGTTGGGCTGTCTGCAGCCCCCCTAATGCTGTTTTTAGCTATGGTTGCTATTGAAATGTGAAATGCTAGAAGAATTATGCTCGCGTCTATGTGTCGTAGAACACCGCATCAAGAGCTCTACTACATTCACCTGAGGAAGAAGGGTCCGTAAGCCAGCTCCACCGCAATGCCTTGGTGTTATGGGAAGAAACCCACAAAAACTTCGAAGGGGTCTGTTAAGGGACAAAGTGTGCCCCCTCCAAAGAAAACAAACTGCGCTTCTTTTGGTGTGTGTGTGTGTGTGTGTGTGTGTGTGTGTGTGTGTGTGTGTGTGTGTGTGTGTGTGTGTGTGTGTGTGTGTGTGTGTGTGTGTGTGTGTGTGTGTGTGTGTGTGTGTGTGTGTGTGGTGTGTGTGTGTGTGTGTGTGTGTGTGTGTGTGTGTGTGTGTGTGTGTGTGTGTGTTTCGAAGCTGGTTCTCGCGGAACCCCAAAAATGGCTTCGTTGAACCCCTAGAGTCCCCGGATTTCTGATTGAGAATCACTGCATTAGTGCTTCATTCCGCATTGCCTTCCTACTTCAATTATTTAGGTGGACGTTTGAATAGGTATTTGTTTCGCGTATGTGTTGGTATCAGAGACACTTGTGAGCTTCTAGATAAACTGCAAAAGAAAACGTGGAAATGTGGACTGAGGATTATTGTGAAACTGACATTTCCAGCATATTCGACACGAGCAGTCTAGGGAAAAAAAAAAATAAATTCCGCTGTTTATCAAGTCTCATTGCGACAACGTGATCGTAGCACCCGTCGTAATGGAGGACTCTTAATAAATTTAAGGTTGCCTAAAGTGCCCCTGATTTGGCGTTCGTGAGTGTTTCTGTGTATACGTCCCGGAAACAATGAAACGTGACAACGTAAAGCGACATCGACCAAATTCAGACCACCATATCAGAAACAGCTGATCACCAAGGAGCCCCGGATCAAATGAGCATCCTTTATTGAAAAAAGGCGCATACAGATAGATACACGTGATCGGCGCGCCTTCGATAGGCATGCGTTTTTCGGTACAAAGCCAAAGTTCAGCCCTTTCAGTATATTCGCGGCACGATAGAGCAAACAAGACCAGTACACGCCAGCAACTGTGCGCTGTGTTGCCAAACTCGAAGTACATGGTTCGACTGCGTCCTCGACAGCCTCATTATGATAGTGGACAGACAGACAGACAGACAGACAGACAAACAGACAGACAGACAGACAGACAGATGACGGACGGACGGACAGACAGACAGACAGACGGACGGACGGACGGACGTGATAGATGAATTGATAGATAGATAGATAGATAAAAGGTAAGAAAGAAAGAAAAAAAATGAAGGAAGGAAGGAAGGAAGAAAAAAAGAAAGAAAGATAGAAAGAAAGAAAGAGAGAGAGAAAGAAAGAAAGAAAGAGAAGGAATAGTTGGTCACGAACGCACGCGATGAGCTTAGCCTGTCCCCACTTCCTCGATAAGGGAAGGCCTCCTATTTTTTGTTCCTTCTCCTTTTACAGCGAAAGTTCAATTTAGTTCCCTGATATGGATTTGTTGCTGGCCCTTTTAAGCTCAAATTACAGATCCGTGTTCGCAACCCTCGCAATTTCTGTGCTCGGCGGCGCTTTTTTAAAGTTTTCGTTCCCCCTAAGGTCAGCTGTGACGCCACAATTTTATACAGGGGTGCACGGCTTAGCCCTCTTTGATGTCGGCTGTCGTAATTCCTAGCAGCCACTCCGTACACTGTGACCGAAATTTACGAGGTTAACGACGCATGCAGCGCCAGCGTTGAATAATGGCAGGTTGCTCCCCAAGAGGAAGCCTTCGCTTTTACGTTGTGAAAAGTCCTGGCCTGTTATGTGTTATTTTTGTTTTCTTCCTTAGTTCGCGTCTTCTATAGCGGAAAATTCAATTTGGAAGTACTTTGGGCGTTCTGCCGCTTTGTTGCAATGTATTTTAGCTTCCGTGTTGAAGGGCACACGTGGTCTCTCTCGCCCTGTTGGCTTCTGCACGAGCGAGAGAGAGAGAGAGAGAGAGAAATGCGCAAAGAGAGGCTGGGAGGTAAACCATGGCCGTGTACTCTCGGGTACCACATACACTTGCATGTAACTTTTCCTAAAATGAACCAGAGGTAACTACGGCGTTGCCATCGTTCAGCCACCTAGGGAATGATTGGTAGTACTCGGATTCGCCTTATAGTCTTCCTGTTTGCGAGCTTCGAGCGCACTTGGCGCCCCGTTTCGATGTCGTGTTTTGGTTTTGTTTCGGCTAAAAGCTGGGGCCGTTGCGAATTTTGTGAGCCGATTTGAATTTGGAAGCCTAAAAAAGTGGAGGTGGTGAAGCGTAGCTGTTGAACCTTTGTTGGGCTCCGTCGTGCATGCGGCAAAGCAGATTCAGGGCAGGCAAAGCCAGGCGGAGCTGAAAGAGCAAAGATTAGACAAATCCGTGCGCTATACTTATCATTCCCATGTTAGCTGAGGCACCGTGCGTAGCAGCTCCCGTAGACACTGCCGCCAGAGTTCCCTCTAATGAATATATAGGAAACTCTGTGCAATTCGTTGAAGGAGAAATGGTACGAGAGGAGGCGACTGTATGTGCACGCACACCACCCATTTGTTGAATATTCGCCTTCGCGAGCATTCGTGCATTCACAAACGACTCCTCAGTCCTTTTGTTATGGAAGAGCGTATTCCCGCCCTGCAAGTTGCCCTATGAATGCCGACGTGGTTTGGCCGGGGTCTGGGGAATTTATCGACACTAAAGCGAATTGCAGTTGTTGCGCGCCGACGCAGTGAATGTCTCGAAACATTTCCCCGTGTGCCGTGTTGGGTAACGACCAGGGTAATCATGGACACGCCGCGTTTATTCTTCGCTGAAGTTCGGAATGTAGTTTTGTAGTCCTGCTCCTTTTCCTCATGTCTGCGTGCAAGTGAGCGTGCTGTGCGGGATCTTTCGCGGCGCTGACGCATTTACGGTGTTGATTCAGCTTCGCTTGCGTGTATGTAGTCACAGCTATACGTAGTGCGCTTCAGAATGCGTAGCGTGCGTCTCTTGCTATGCATGCATGCCAGAAATTGCCATTTTTCGGGAAACGTTATGCGTGTCAACAGTGAAAGTATATATATTAAAGTTTTTACACGTGCGTGCAGAGGTTCCTGTCACGTGTTATGTCCGTTGCTAGCTTACCCTATCGGTGCGTTTTGGCTTGAAGCGCACGAATGAGAAGACAGATGCAATGCACAGCAAATTTTATTCCGCTCCAGTGAACACGCGAACAGACGTGATAAAATAGGTTGAATCGCATGCATCACGCATGGTTCACATGAAGCTCATGCTTGCTCATTGCCAGTTTCCTTTTCTTTTAATCTACATGCCCGTGCGCTATTTCTGACCCTCTCTGTGCGTATCTGTATTCGCCTCAAGATGGAGCAGATACTGTGTTCCGATTCTTAGACAGATCGTAGACAGTCTACGCAGACAGCTTAGAAGACAGCACCGAGACCATGCCGCCCGAAACATGGAACACGTCTGAATGGCTTCTACGCCTACGAGGTGCCACCTCGCGTCGAAAAGAGCAAAAACAAACAAATGTGACTGTTGTATTTTGTGACTTAGTTTCGTATTGAAGTCTAAAAAAAAAAAAATAAACGTTGCTCACATCGAGTGACTGGAGAAGCGTCTGCTTGTGTACAGAGCACCATTCCGGGAAGATTTGATCTATTTGAGCATATTAACTCTGTGGTCTGAGCGATTCGTTTAGCTGCCATCTTGTTTGAACATCAATGTAGCCTGCATCGTATTTGTCTACGATGTGGCCTTCTCGGAGCTGTCTATTCTGCCAGCTACGTGAGAATTAGAATCGGACTTAAGATGGCCGCCGTCCACTGTTAGCTGTCCATTTAGCCGTCTACGGTGAGTATTCGAACACACCCCAGAGTCGGCACCTTGGGGCGGGTGGGTAAAACCATAGAGTTTCTCAAAATTAACTAGAGGGCACTCTGGCGCTGCTATCGTTCAGCGACCGTGGGAATGATGGGTAGTACACATATTTGCCTAGTCTTCGTACTTGCGGGCGGCGAATCGTACTTGCGGCTTTGTTTATTGCTGTGTTTCGGTTTCGTTTTGAAAGAAAGAACGAACCCTTTTGAACTTAGGGACTTGATTCGAAATAGTAAGCTTAAAGGAATAAGGTTGTGAAGCACAAATGGTGAACATTTGCTAATTTATATTTTCGTGAAAAAACAGCTCCAAGCCACACGAACACACACGGAGCCAGAAGCAGGCCAGAAGTATGAATGTGTGTACTACCCATCATTCCCATGCTCGTTGAAGTGCCGTGCGTTGCAGCTCCCATAGACACTAGCGCCAGAGTTCCCTCTAGTAAGTGTTGTGGGAAACTCTGTGAATAAAACCCCGCAGCGTGGATGGCTCCTTGCATCGTCTGCTAGCCACAGTGTTTTCACGTTGTGACTAGCGTATAACGCTAGAACAACCTGTATGTTAAAGTTCCCATTTGAGCTACTTACCTTAAGGTCGCAGGTTCGATCCCGGCCTTGGCGCTCACATTCAGATGGAGGCGAATGCCAGAGACCCATGTTCTGTGGGGCTGAACACCAGATGGCTGAAAATGCTGCAGCTTCCCACGACAGCGTCTCTAGTAATCATGTCTTATTTTCGGGACGTAAGACTGGTATTAGTAACGCTGACATTTTAATGAAAGCTTTTCTTATGCCTCTTGCATATGGTCCGTTGCTGAAGGAGATTAAGAGTGAAGATTTCTGAAACTTACCGATAACGATTTCCGAAATAACTGCAATCTGAACGCCGATTCTGAAATATAGTTTTTATTTCTCGGTAATATTTCAACTCATAATCTCATAATCACCTCGTGGAGTGCATAAAAAATAAATAATGCCTGAGACTACTCATGTCTGTGTAGTTCATGAATGAACTTATCAAGAAAATAAAATAAATATGGAATGATCGGCAGTGGAGTTCGGGCCAGGCCGCTAAGGAAAGGTCATCGGGCTGCATGTTTAAATCCCCTAACATATAATTATGAACGTGAAACCTTGAAAGCAATAACGTAAGTGAAAGAAGGGCAACTGATGGAAACATTGTACACTACCAAGAGTAGAATTCATCGCTAGATTTGAGCGCACAAAAAGCGAGGAGAAAGGTTTGTCGCATACCCTCTGTATTTCTCTTTCGTGCGAACTCAAATTTCAGCATGAATGTGAACCACCTCGTACAACTTTTAGTTTTACAGTGGTGCCGTCGTAAATCATTCTGTTAGATTATTGCATGGCGAAGTGTGAAAGCGTTCCTTCGTATCCCATTGTCTGCAAGTTTCTTTTTCGTCCACTCTCGATTAATTCGTCGTTTCTTTACCACATACGAAAAGAGAGGAAAAAAACTTTTGTATTGCTTTTTTTTCTGTTGTTTTCTGTTGGCTCCGGGGGAGTTGCGTATGACGTGTTTGACAGACTGGAAAAAGGACAGCGGTGTGCAAAACTTGACACGCTGCGAAGGCTTTGCCGAAGCGGAGGTGCGTGAATCGAACGCGACTCCATTACGGGTCGCCAACCGTAACACTTTAGGGATCTTGTCAGGCTAGCCGTCCCTCACGTGTCAAAAGAAAGAAGAAAAAAAAGTGTGTCGTGGCGGAGAGCATGTAATGCGGCCTTCTCGGCGTATTTTTAAAGCGACAGACTTGGGGTTGCTGTGAGCGCATCTATTTCTCTGGTGTGATGCTGCATCAGCGGCGAAAATGCTTTTTCGATTTTCCTCGTTAAATTCGAGATGCTAGAATGCCCAGGTGGCGTAGTGTTCAAGATGGAAGTTCTGACTGTTTGTTTTGCTGAAATTTGGCAAGCGTCACGATAAAGGCATCCTGATGCGTCGCAGAGAAACTCCGCGTAGGCGAAGCTTGCGTAGCATCGCGGTGGAAAATTTCGGTACCATAAGAAATAAGCCTTACGTATCTATAGTGTGTCGTCGGCATCATCTATGTTGCTGCACGTCAGAAGTTGTTGATGCTTAGTTAACGCGATATGCACGGTTAACGTTTGACACGCGTCACGCTAGAAATTTTTGTTTCTCGGAAATACGCCGTGGTTGTGTAATGCTTGAGTGGTGTCACGCTTAAAATTGTCACCCGTTGAAACCTTCGTAGTTTCACTTGGCTGCTCAGTTTTTGCTTCTTTCAAAGAAGTCACAATGCTGACGATAGAGGGACCAAAAACAGCACGTGGGGTGATGAGCTCGAAAGTGTTCTGATCAGCTAGAGGACGCCGGTTTGTTGGCCTTCCATGGCACGAGTTTTTGTTAAAGAACTCCATGGGATCAACGTTAGCCTTAACCATTCCGCCGTGGTGCTCTAGTGGCTAAGGAACTCGGCTAGGGACCCGCAAATTGCGGGATCGAATTCCGGCCTCGGCGGCCGCATTTTCGATGGCGGTGAAAGTCCATGAGGCTAGTGTGCTTAGATTCACGTGCACATTAAAGAACCCCAGGTGGTCGAAATTTGTAGAGCCTTCCACTACGACGTCTCTCATAATCATATGGTGGTTTTGGAATGTTAGACCCCACATGTCATCATCATCATTCTGGAACCTATACGCGGCCGCATGTGACAACGCTAGAATATATGATGGCACGTGTATAAATGCCGACGCGCTTCGCCACTTGTCAGTTGATCAATGGCCGATGCTCTATTCGCCGCTATAAGTACCAGTGGGTATCGCTGTTGTAATCTGACCTTCAGTTTACAGGCCACAAGTTGGTCCAAATAAAGAGTTTCATCTTGTACGTATACAGTCTGCTCCCTTCGACCTCGTCACGGCCCCGTGACAATATGATCACATCATACTCACATGTGATTATACCGATATGATCACACATGAGTAGGTGAGCTCATGTAGACCAACCACAAGCGAGAACCCACACGCAAAAGCACACACAGAATTTCTATATGTCGACACAGCCGATTTTTACTCTATAGCCGCATGGAGGCTGTTCATGCCCGTACTTTGGGATCGCCAGCGTGTGCTGGTTAGCAGCCATAGAATTTAGACGAATAATGCACGTTTTCTACGAATGATCGTGTGCCCTTCTGTTTGCTTTACGTGTGCCATCACGTAGCACGAAACGTCTATTACAAGTTAGTCAATAAAATGAAACTTTACATTTTTATCAGAGTTCCGCGATTATGGTGAAATATACTGCGACATCTACGAAAAATTTGCAGTCGTGGGTGGCTAAGTAGTTATTTAGTTGAAACACCAAGAAAGTTTTCCTGGTTGGTAACCTCAATGCAACCTTTACTTGGTGCTGGTTAGTAAAAGTATGCCGCGAATGTTGTAGAATGCGCCGAGAACTAGTGAATACATGCGTTTACTAACTTTTTTTTTGTGGGAATGTACACGAATGGTGTGTATATTTACCGGAACCGAAGAACTTGGTAAATCGCTGCACACGGAGGCGTTGCCTGGGCAGGCGTTAGGTCAAGTCAAGTGTGTATGGAACTGTCTGCGTGGGATTTGCATGCGCAGCTCGCAAATCGGCGTTGCCAGGCGAATACGTAAATGGTGCGTGCAGTGCGCTGGTGCGTTGCCTATACGTGGACGAATTCTTTTAGGCGAAAACACGCCGTATTCTCGTTGCTCCAATGTGCATCTCTGTATGTGGTGGTGGAAGTTGTGGGGATATCCCGTCTGTGACTTCATCTCGTATTTAAAAAAGGTCGCTAAATGCGTAAGTTCGCCGTACTTTTGTTGTTTCGCGTAAAGTTGCAAATCGCAACCTCACTGTCATTCATGTCTCGCTGCGCAAACGGGGACATTAGTTACGTATGTTTGGAAACACAAATGCTAACTCTTAGTTTAGGGTTATTACTTCTTCTTTTAAACGTCTCTAACTAGTCTTTTCCTTCGTACTAGTAGGCTAGTACAAACTGACAAAAAGTACTTGCAGCACTGTTTTCGCAGCTGCTACTGTCGGCAGCCTTGCTGTTTTGTGTTAAGAATACTGCAACATTAAAAACGTGATTGCGATTCGGTGACTCTCAAGTGTGTATACGCTGACGTACTGCGGCATCTTATTTCGACCACCCCACCTTCCTCCCAGTGAGTGTGGTTAGCGTCGGCGATCTTTTTCTACCAGCTCCGGATCATGGTTCTTCTCGTGGCGCAGGAATATCTGTAGGTCTTAATACGACCTGTATAGACTGTCTGACCTTAGTTTAAAGTCGCTTCTCTCTCTATATTTTATTTTGCTGAGTGGGCAAATGGTGAGCAACTGTGGCAGCCCTAGCTCGATTGTCGGCGTCAAGCGTTGTTTATTCGTGGCTACGACAAACCTAAATGATGGTTCATTAGGATGGGCAATTATTCGAGTTTGCCGGACTTTATAAGCTTTTTACTCACCCGCTTTTGGTAATGCAAACGGTAAACTATGTGCATTGCGTAATTACCAAATGATCCTTTCTAAGCCCCCTTCATGAATAATTATTCTATATAAGGTAGTAAACAATTGTAGGAAGGAAGAAAGTTTAAGCGGAAAGACAGGGAGGTTAGCCAGTTCTTAGACCGGCTGGCTACCCTGTGCTGGGGAAAGGGGTGAGAAGAATGAAAGATGTTAAAAAGAAATGTTGCGAAGAAAGGGAGAAATTACGAAAAAAAAATTGCGACAGAGGAAAGGCAACATCAAAGAGTATAAGACACTAAAGTCTGTCTCTGAGGCCAGTTGTCCGCAAAAAGCGCAGAAGCCTTATTTCAGCTACTAACTGTTCATTAGGTCCATGGCGAAAGGGTGATATAAGACTTTGAAGAGATGCCTTCGAGTCCGAGAAGATCGACCAAATTCCCGAAGGTTCTTTCACTATAAACTCCAGAGCTGCACGAATGGCTGCAAGTTCTGCAGCTGTCGACGACGTCAAATGCGATGTCATGAATTTAATTGTGATGCGCCTCGCGGGAATAACCACCGCCCCTGCAGAGCTTACTGAAAACACCGAGCCATCCGTGTAAATGTGAAGGCGTCCGTTGTGCTTCTCTTGCAGGAAAAGTAATGTGGCCTGTTTCAGGGCTAGATGCGACGACTTTTTCTTATTTTGGATGCCAGGAATTGTAAGAAGGGCTTTGAGTGGGTGTAGACACCATAATGGTATCGGCGGCTGTGCTGCATGCGTGAAGTGCAATGGAAGCACTGCGCAATGCTGAGCTACAGTTGCGCTGAACGCTGAGTGGGGCGTGGAAGTTCGAAGTGAGGCGAGGTGATGAGATGGAAGCCGAGCGAAATGTCTTATGTGCATTCTCAAAGCGTTTACGCGGATGTATGCGTTGACTGGATAATCACGCGCAATGATGACTGTCGCTGCTGTAGACGCGCATCTCGGGAGACCAAGGCATATTCTCAGGGCTTGGGCTTGGATCGACTGGAGGACGCGCAAGTTTGTTCTTCGGATCCCGCAAAGCACGGGTAAGCTGTATCGCATATAACCGAGGAACAGAACAGTGTAGAGTTGGAGCATTGCTCGTACCGATGCACCCCACGTTTTTCCAGCAAGAGACCTTAGTACGTGGGTGATCATGGTGAGTTTAGTTTTCATGTGGGCGATGTGAGGGCTCCAGGAGAGGTCGCGATCAACTATGACTCCGAGGAATCGGTGGGTCTTGACGTAGTTGATCGTGTGTCCATTGATTTTAATAACATATGGGCTCATAGCCTTATGCGTGAATGCTATAAGCGAGCATTTCTCTGTTGACAGCTCTAGTCCCCGTTCTTCCAGGTACTTTGTCGCTATTGTAGCCGCTCTCTGAAGCTGGGCTCGCAAATGAAGGCGTGTTACGCCTGACGCCCAGATGCAGATGTCGTCTGCATATATTGATAGATGGACAGATTCTGGAAGTGCGTCAACCAGGCCGAGTAGCGCTAGATTGAAAAGTGTGGGGCTAAGAACACCGCCTTGAAGCACACCTCGACGGTTGCAAGGGGGCGTTGTTGTGCCATTCTCCGTCTGTACAAAGAAAGTTCTGCCTTTCAGATAGCTGTGGGAGATAATTGTAGGATTTTCATTGCAAATACCACGAGAATATTGTGAGCGCCGCTGGAGTTAAGAATTCCGATCGATTTGGACCACCTGCATTTTTTATTTAACGTTGCCTTGAATATTAGCATGCCCCGCCATGGTGGTCTAGTGGCTAAGGTACTCGGCTGCTGACCCGCAGGTCGCGGGATCGAATCCAGGCTGCGGCGGCTGCATTTCCGATGGAGGCGGAAATGTTGTGTAGGCCCGTGTGCTCAGATTTGGGTGCACGTTAAATCACTTCAGGTGGTCGAAATTTCCTGAGCCCTCCACTACGGCGTCTCTCATAATCTTATAGTGGTTTAGAGATGTTAAACCCCACAAGTCAATCAATCAATCAATCAATCAATCAATCAATCAATCAATCAATCAATCAATCAATCAATCAATCAATCAATCAATCAATCAATCAATCAATCAATCAACCAACCAACCAATCAATCAATCAATCAATTAACCAATCAATCGATCAATCATTGGATATTACCATGCACGTCTTTTCAAATTTCGCTGTCATAGAATATTGCGGCTGCCGTGGCAGAAAGTTGAGCTCTGCAGCGCGACGCCTAAACTGCAAACAACCGAGGCGCGTGGAAAAGGCAGTGCATGCATTGTTGTTCCTTTATTTTTATTTTGACAAAAACTTGCGCAGTCGCTTTTGACTGCACGTTATTATGCGTGTGCATGTTCGTGCATGCGCCGCTTCAATCCGTTTTTCTCTTGCTTTTTTGTTTTCTTTTGTTTGCATTCATCTGTTTTTTTTCTCGCAGCGTACACAGTGCAATATCGATGATGAAATTCTGCGTATTAAGTTTTTTCAGATTAATATGTATCCCTTTTTATTCCCGGTTAAGGTCTCTTGAATGCTATGCATTTTCGCGCCCTGTAGTGCACGTGATCACATTTTTGAGCATAATAATAATAATAATAATAATAATAATAATAATAATAATAATAATAATAATAATAATAATAATAATAATAATAATAATAATAATAATAATAATAATATCGTTTGTTTTACGTCCCAAAACCATGATGTCATTATGAGAGACGCCGCAATGGAGGGTTCCGGAAATTCCAACAACCAAGGCTTCTTTAACGTGCGTTGACATGGCAAAGTACGCGTGTATATAACCATTCGCCTCCATCAAAAGGCGACTGCCGTGGCTGGGATCGAACCGGTGACCTTCGGGTCAGCAGTTGAACACCATAACTATAGTGTTCCACCGCGGCGAAAAAAAGAAAGATAATACCACTGCGAAAGTGGCTCTCGACCGATATGTCTAGAATTGCCACGTTATTTTTCGGTGTGCTAGCTCAAACTGCGTTCTAATTAGCCGCATCTTCACAGTAACCATTTTGCATTACGTGCACCTGACATGCGCATTTGCCCGTTTCTATACTGAGAACAGGCAGCAAAACGCTCACTATATAACGAGAAAAATATGGCCGTTTTCGTGCATATTTTCCCATTTATTTATGGTGACATTGCGGATGAACGTCTCCCTGCGATATATTTAAGTCCTGCTCGAAACACTCTGACGCACCGGCCACGGGCGCTTGTGCCACCATTACTATTTATCAAAACAGTGAGGCTCTGTTGTCTGCTATAGGCTCTCAACGTTGCTCACCGCCCCACCTCAAGTGGCGCTGCGCGCGCCTTTCAAGGCGCTCCCTATAGGTCCCAATCGGAGTTTATACCACCGTGATGGGTGGTGTTCAGTTCAAAGTGAAGTTTTAAGTTATCACGGTTTTTCTATAAAGTTGTTATTGTGGCCCAGTTTACGTCAATAGCGTGTGTTGTCTTTCTTAAGTTTTTAACCATAACAAATGGTTCTTTCGTAAGGTAAATGGAGCAACCGCTTCTAAAATCCCAGCTTACGTCGCATAGACTGTTTGGGATTAATAATCTTAAAAGCGGCTCGCAGAGGCGTTTGGGGCCCCCCGTTTCTGCGTCCACGGAGGAAGGAAATGTTTCTTCCTCCGTGACTGCGACGTATGCTAATCGCGTCGAACAGGAAACGCTGCGTGGGCTTCACAGGATTCCCGGAAGCGCTTTCGGGCTCGAAAAAAAAATTAAAAAGTGACGTGTAATAACATTCGTGCCACGCGCAGCTGGTTCTGACGACGGGTTATAATCCCGGTTGATTCTATAACGACGCCGGCCAGGTAGCGTAGAATGGGACGTCCACTTTTATTCCCCGCGGTACAAGTAATAGCCGGTATAGCTATTCAAAGAGCTTTGGTGGCCACGTTAAGTTATAAAACAAAAAAATTGCCCGCAGCTTCCCTCGGGGGAACACTGAGGAGGATGCGGAGCATATAATTGGTTAACGGGGTGTTAAAGTGCGACTTACTTGGGTCGATGGCTAAATTGGTTAACGTGGTTGTGAAATGGGGTGTTAAATTGCGACTTACTTGGGTCGATGGCTAAATTGGTTAACGTGGTTGTAGGAGGGGGTGTTAAATGAGTGAACACGTACACACGTATGTGAAAGGGCGGCGCTGGTCGAAGGGACGTCGATCATTGTGTTTGTGGATTCGTTGGAATTCATTTCACCGCGACCTTGGACGTCGACGCGCCATACAAACCAACCGACGAGCGGCAACTGAGCGAGCGAGCGCCTTTTGAGTATATATACAGCGCGACGGCGCGTGCACTGTCAGCTGTTGAATGTTCTCGAAGCGCGACGGCGCATGCGCGTCCACTGGAGAATCAGGAGAATTGTAGAATGTTCTCGAAGGGGAAAAGCGCGCGCGGCACAGATGGTGGGTGACGGTGCATGCGCGCGTCAGCTGTCGAATGTTCGAGAAGGGGGAGAAGCGCAACGGCGCATGCGCGCGCGTCAGCTGCCGATGTTTTCGAAGCGCGACGGCGCATGCGCGCGCGTCAGCTGCCGATGAGAAGCACACGCGGTGTGTAGAGGAGGAAGGGTGCACAGATGGTGGAGGAGTGAAGCGCGCGCGGTGTGTAGAGGAGGAAGGGATGCACAGATGGTGGAAGAAGGAGGAGGAAGCTTGCGGACGGCGCCGCACTACAAGCCTCGAGTATTAGATGCTCCGCATCTAAAACGTGTGCTTCGCAGGAATTCTCTTTTTCGACAACGTCTAGTGTACTTCCTATTTGCTGCGTCTTCGTTACGTGCCTCGGCGAATGGTAGTAGACAAAACCCACTTTCTTTTTGTGCCTGCCTCGTTTTTTCGCGGCCCAAATTATTTAGCCTTGTTTTTATTTTTTTTTTGCGATACTGTGTTGTTAAACCGTGCCTTTTGAAAACTACGATGTTTAGTAAGAAGAAAAATATTGGTTATATAAGAAAGGAAGGAACACCAGTGGGGCGCTAGGGGAACCCTTGAAGTTCAGTTTCGTGGTGTCAAGTCCTGTGATTCAACTACGGGCTGCGGGGCGTGCCAGAAATAAGTTTTAACCGCGAAGTTCTCGTTCTTTTTCGTTTTCAATTTGCACCGAGAACATAAAATACTCGTATTCTCACGTTTTGCCGGTGATGGGACGTGGTCGCCACGGAAGGAATCCAACTCGTAGCCTCCCGTTCATCGACATGATGCTGCTTGATGGTATAGCGCAGGCTAAAAACGGATAATAAAAAAATTCTCTCGACGCAACACAACTCAACAGGCGATTTGTGCTTCGCTAATCGCGCTGGTAGATATGCCCTCACGGTGCCTAACGTCATCGCCAGGATGTAGGGGCATTTGTACGTAAGCGCTATCTCTCGTTGGCGACACAGGTGGCCTGCCGTCACTGAACGGGAATTACGTCAAAAAAAAAAAAAATCTCTTGAAGTAGGTCAGTTGTCAAAAATGACCCCCTTTTTATACAACAGAGAGGTAATTGAACTTTCTGCTAAACTTTCACTGTCGCACTATAGTCGTTTACAACCTAAGAATAGATAGATGTAAGCTTCGCCTACAAACGCATCTTTTACGTTTCGAGAAAATTTGCATAGGTGGCTCATCAAATCACAGTTGCTTATTTTTTGTGATGCCGAGCACCTTTCGCGAATATCAGATGGGTGGTTTTCATATACAGACACATGTTGGTGCCGCTGGATTTCGGTCAAAAAACGTTCACTTCCTGCGCAATTTCTGCTAAGATTTCGGCATCATTCTCTGTCAACAGGGATGTTTTATGTAAGGACAATGAACCTTCAAACATCACTGTGCGTAGTGTTCGTATTAGCAGCGAAAAGTACTTGTGGTTGCGACGGAAACCACCTAGCTCGACTCTCTTGCACTGGTGAAGGGCAGGTGAGCCGCTGCTCTGGGAGCGGCGCTTTCATTTATTTTTACGTTGCAGCCGACTATAAAAACTGCAAGGCTTACTAGAGTGTTCAATATTGTTTTATTCCATCACATGTGCGATAGTGGGATTTGATGAAATGACGTGAAAGCGCATGAAACGATGTGAATTGGCAAAATACAGCGTTTCGTAACGCTACATGGCGAAGGTTAGGTTAGGTTAGGTTCTACAATGGGGCCCCGTGCATTTCCAACGGGTGGGGTTCAAATGTTCTGAGTGCGGTAGTGCGGTAGTGCAATAGAACGAAAACGTTCCAGTAGATATCTGCTGTATGAATTCCGGAGTCGTTTACAAATCACGATAGCTGGCTTCTTTCAAAAGATGTGAGATTATCCACTAGTTTAGTTATGGCAAGGCGCCGTTGTTCCTGCTGATAGATAGCGTCATGTACAGACGTCCAGAAATGCTGAAAACGCTCGTCTGTGTCCCACGACGTCGCGAGATTATATGTTCCATTTCCGATGCAGGCGGAAACGGTGTAGGCCGGTGTGCTCAGGATTTGGGTGCACGTTGAAAAATACTAGGTGGTCGAAATTTCCGGAGCCCTCCACTACGGCGTCTCTCATAACCATATTGTGGTTTTGGGACGTTAAACACCACATATCAATCAGAATATGTGTTCCAGTGTGATCAGCGAAAAACGTAAATCGGGGGACGAGTTCCACAGTACAGTAAAAGCTCAATAATTCGGATTTCGCCGGACTGGGAAAAAAAGCCCCAATCATCCGAATTAGGAATTATCGAAATCACCAAGAAAATAGTGATTTTAGGTTACTTCAACGCGTTGTCATTTTAAAAAAATCTATTCGTGTGTTTTGCATAAGACCAGTGTAAGGGCCACAATTTTCACCACTTGCGACTTTGTTCGCTTCGTGAGTGCGGCTCAGGACTTCCCTGCCGTACAGCTAGCCCGAAGTGTTCAGACACGATAATAATTAGAAACGACAGTTGTGTAGTTACTGTGTGGTTTGTACTCCCAGAATCGTGCGAAACAATTGGATTGCGGCCAAATGTGATCGCATTAATGGCTATTTCATGCAAATAAACTATGTACATGCTGGATGGAACCAAATTATGTATCCGAATCACCCGTTTATTTTAATGAACAGTTGTAGAATCAATGGAAGGTTTTACTTTATTCTACTTTCGTAGATTCATCATCATCATCATCATTTATTTTACCCTTAAGGGCTTCTCTCGGGGCATTACATAAGGGAGGGGGGGGGACAATCCAAGTACAAATTGCAATGAAAATGCAGTTCATGGTTACAGTTTTTGAATTACTAAAGTATACAGGTAGCAACAAAAAACAAAAAGAAAACAGAGCATGTCAAACGAAATATTCAACAGTCAATTCGTGGTCCAAAATATACAGGCGGCAGAGAACAAACAACAAAAAAAGACAAACAGCGATTAAGAGTCAAGGGTAGCTAGTAATAAATCTCTAAATTTAAAAGCAACTTTTTCGCTGGCAATAGCATCCGTCAAACCGTTCCACTCATCGATAGCCGTAGGAAGAAATGATTTATTAAAAGCGTTAGTAGAACCAAACAGACGTTGGATACTCAGGGAATTAAATAGGCGACGAGATGTTCGGACAGGCGGAAGTAAAAGTGAGCCATGTAGGTGAGGAAAGCTGTAGTACTTTCTATTTCTTTCTCTACTTTCTATTTGCCAGCTGGTGTCGTTAATTATATTTCCCGCATCGATCGATCGATCGATTTATTTATTTATTTATTTATTGTTTGAAATGTGGTGCTTAACGTCCCAAAACCACCATATGATTACGAGAAACGCCGTAGTGGAGGGCTTCGGAAATTTCGACCGATATTTTACGCATCGTCAAAGACCGAAGGATTCTTTAACGAAAACATTTTGGGTGAGGCGTTTTCTTTTTTTTTTAATCCGGGTCCCATTTGTTAAAACTGAGAGCCGTGCTTTTTCGCGGGCGCCTTTTCTGTTAACACCTACATCTGGGATTTTACGTCTTAAACCCACTATATGATTATTAGGAACGCTTTAGTGCAGGGCTCCAGAGAATTTTGACAATCTGTTCTTTTAACATGCACTGACGTGGCGCAGTACACGAGCCAGCAGCATTTCTCCTCCATCGAAATGCGACCGCCGCCGCGGCCGGGATGGCGCGGTCCTTCCTGTTGGGAAATGGCTTGTAACACAATGCGAAAAACGAGCGAGAACAAAAAAGCGCAGGACGAACACTCTGTTTTCGTTTGTTTTCCGCGCTATGCTACAAGCCAGCTTTCGACGAGCGAGCAAACCCTTATTGGCACCCTTGTTTCCCGGTGTCCCTGTCATTGACCTGCTATACCATCAAATAAAGTGAAATATCTATGAAGAGAAAAATAGAGAGATGATTTATTAGAAAGCAGAGAGGTCGTCCTGAGCTCGTTTGCTCTAGCCGGCTACTCTGCGCTAAGGAAGAGGCACAGAAAAAAAAAGTGATGAAGGGTGACGATGGGGAGAGAAACAGGTTATGCGTACATGGAATAACGACGCAGAAACAGCACTGTGGCGTCGCTACAGTCTAGTGTCCGGTTCTGTACTTTTCATGAAGCCCGTTATCACAGTCTTTAATGCACTTTTTGATCTTGTGTGATCACACATTGCTGACGAAATGCCACTTTTACGTAGCCCTTCTACACCAATTGCTGGCAGCGATGAAGCGAGTGTTTTTCGTTTCGACACGTAAATTCAATACCAATATTGGCACCCTTATTGAGGACACGAACTCTGATAGCTGGTTTGACAGCGGTCTGTAATAATCGCTAATACGATGAGCTGTCAGTGTTCACGGTGACGACGATGGCGTCGAACTAGATGGTAGGAGCATATTCTGAATTACCGCTTGCTCCACACTGGTCAACATCCTTGCCTTTCCTTTCCCTCCTGTTTCTCCTTCTTGCTTCCAAGTTTGAATAAGTTGCAGTGATGAAACTTTCCAGGGACGTCGCCTTTCAGAGCCCATTCGCTATCAGCCCCGAGGGCATTCATTAGCTGCGTGCACTGGCGTGGGACACTCCAACGTTCTCATCGACTTGACATGAGGAATCGTTGTTTGTTAATTTATAATTATGGCTGGTTGCTCGCGAGTGCCTTCAATGATTTCGTGACCCCGTATACTATCTTGCTGGTATAGAAAGAAATGAGTGAAACCTTAGGGCTAGTTTTTTTTTTGTTAGACACAATGTTGATGGAAACAAACAGAGAATAAAGTCAAGAAAAGTATTGGATATAATATTAGTGCCTATAGTAATGTAAATGTGAAAAAATAAAACAAAATTGGATGAAAAGATAACTTTGCGCCTGTTGAAACCGAACCTGCGACCTTCGTATAACGCGTCTGAGCTACAGCAACATTCATGCCTCCGTCCACTTTATGGGACATATACATAGGTCGGCCAACTCGCTCATGAGTCGAATCCCACGGACTCACTCAGACTCAGATGGGCTCGTGAGGTCAAGTCGGAGTGAGTGCGTGGGAGTAAAGTGTACAACAAGTCCTTGCCACGCAGAAGACATATAGCTTCGATTCTCATTCAGAGGTAACTTTGTATATCCAGTGTCTATTTGCATCTATGTAAAAGTTTCTCTCATAAACAACACTGATATTTCCCTCACAACCGATGACATCGGCGCACACAGCGGAGTTTCTTCCAAACGAGCTGTTTAACGCTGTGAATGAAAAACGTAAAAAGAAACACGCCAGAAATACTTGTGTAAATGCAATGTGACTTGCACGAGACTAGTATTGACTGAGACGAGCGTAGAACCGAGGGACCCAGCGTTCAGAAAGCACATACACAAGCTGAGGAGTATGACGACCACACGTCTTGTATTCTGTACGTGCTTGTTGAAGACTGTGTTCCTCGATTCAAAACTATGTATCAACAGACCCAACACCAGGCTCTTCTAAGATGAGCGCTCGTCTTCGTCTCTCTGTGTCTCCTGTGTTCGTCAAGATGGTGCTGCGTTTCTCCGAATGTCAAGTGACTCGGCCAAGTCAAGGTATTATTTGTGAGGCCGTGGGCGCCTTCTTGTTGAAGACCCTCCGTCGTTCTCTTCTAGTTATAGTGATTGCCGGTTATCCTGATAGTCGCGATGTGGAATCCTGGCAGTGGCGGGCGTATTTCGATGCTAGCATTTAGAACCCTGTGTGCTTAGATTTTGGTGCACGTTCAGAACACCATAGTTATTCCAAACAGAGCAGGAACGGCACACAGAAGATACCGCTCAAAACAAGCGCCTGTGTTTTGTGCTCTGTTCTGTGTTCCGTTTATGCGCTTTTTTGAATAACCATGTGTTCGTACCAACAAGAGTGCTTATCCACTTAAAACCCCAGGTGGTCTAAATTACCGGAACCCTTCACTGCAGCGTTTCTCAATAATCATATCAATGTTTTGGGGCGTTAGACTCCAACAGTTCTTGTTTTCTTTTATTAGGTGTATGCCCAGATGATTTTTGTTCTAGCGCAGATGTCCTTTGGGATTTCGTTTTTGCTGTCGTGTATTGAAGAAGTCAAGCCGTAGCCCGTCCTTCATTGTTGCAACTGTTTTGTTAGAAGCCTGATGATCTTTGGCGGTGAGTCGGGGAGGTCACAGCTCAATAATGGGAAACCAACAACTGGAAAACAAAACAAGAAAACAAATAGAGCAACAGGCAATTTCTCATTAACTTCAATCATAAGTAAATAAATAACACGAGAAGGGTAAATCATATAGTGAAAAAAACAGGCGGGATGCAGTGAGTTAGTCATGTCTGAAGTCAGTTAGTACGACCAACTAGTCTAGCTCGCATATCATAAACATGAAAATGTTTAAACCGGAGCGTGATCCAGCGCAGCAGCCCCGCCGCAGTGGTCTACACTCTAAGCCGAAAAAGACTAAAGTGGGGTGTGCCATTGGTCCTTTAGGGGTCTAAATGCGCTGCCACAGATTTTGAACCAATTTTGGACTAACTGCGGGAGTAACTGCAAGGGCTGAACTGTTACCCCAAGCACTTACTCCACTTGGTTTAAATGTTGGCCCCAGTAGAATGCTCCAGCGGGACTAACAGTTGAACCGTCTGGACCAATGGCAAAAAAAATGGCGATACTGCGTTTGTGCAGTATATTTTATGTTTATTCCAATTTATTCTGCACTGAAGATCATAGTATGTTATTCATGCAAACACACACACACACACACACACACATACATACGCACTACTATTTCAAAGTAAAACACCGCAAACACTGACTGCCCGCGCTGTACTACAGAGAACAGACTCTCGGGTATATATAGCACAGTATTTTGACCTCCCATCTAGGGCCAGTGGGCGACTTTTACTCGGCTTAAGAAAACAATAAATATTGACACCGTAACGCGAAAATTTACATGGGCTTATTTGTAGCACCAATGCGCATCGATCTTTCAATATGGATCCATCTAATCTTCAACATTCCTCCAGCCCAAGAATACGAATTATCAGCTGGTATTCGGTCATGTCGGCCGAACCAGCGTTCGCACTGCTGGCGCACGAGTCCGCAAACACAAACATAGCAGCGGCGCTTGTGCGGGAAAGCCGGCGAAGCAGCCGCAGGCGCCCCGCCGATGCCATACCGTGTCGGCTTGCCGACGGCGTCGCTAGGCTTACGACGAGTACGGCTAAACGACCGCCGGCGATCGCAACATGCGGCTCGCGTGAAATTTTCGTCGTCGTTATTTTATAGTCACAAATGAACAATAGGTAAGTGCGCCATGTTCGCTGTGTCTTACGGAGTGATGTAGATATCTGTATACTTACAGCGACGAGACCGTTCGCAGGCACGGTTCTTTCATCGTGCTGGTAAGGCACAACCTGTGTACCGCTGGCCGCACGATTAGTCGTATCCGCGATCGCCTACACGTTGGATTTTTTGATAACGATTGTCGCATAGATAAAAATACATAACCTGAGCTACTATTTTTGTGAACTTGTACGCGACGTTTCCTTCGCTTGTGCCGGCAATGCACTCACACCGGCAGCCCGCTTGATACCGATGACGTACGAAGCCTACTTTTCCTATATATCGCTTTGAACTTGTGGTCGCTGTGTGGGTACACGACCGCTGATGAACAGCTTACCTGTATTAGCATTGTCAGTGTTCACCGTAGTTCGAACTTATATATTCAGCACATTAAAGCGAGTTCTCGGCATTGCCCGTGTTTGCGGTGACTTTCACTTGGCTTCGGCTCGCCCATGCCGGCATGGTGGAAACGCGAGGGCACTTGCTGTGTGCACTGACAGCGTGTTGTACTACTTTCCTCTAATAACATCTTCTATTCGTTTCATAGTGCTTCGCTTTAACAGTGGCGTATAGCCTATTTAGGGTACATCCGCAATGAACGACTCCTTTTTCCCCCAAGCACTAACACTTTGGAATCACCTTCCCGATACCATTGTTGCCACACCTGACCGCACATCATTCCGCGCAAAATTGGAATCCCACTTTGATTCCACCCATTAACCCGTGGCTGTAAATATATTCTACCAATGTACTGTATGTATAATTATCTTGTGCCTAGTTATTTGTGCTCTAATTCCCAGCCAAAGCGTTTCTTTTGTGTGTTATTTGATTCATTTTTGTTGTCATTTTTGACCAAACTACCATATTAGAACTGTACTGTTTATAATAATTTGTTCAACTTGAATTATACACATTCACAGCGTATTTTTTGCCCCCCCCCCCCTTATGTAATGCCCTCGGGCCTTTAAGGATGCAATAAATGAAATAAATGAAATGAAATTTAACTTGTTTTCATGATCGCTGACCACGCCGAGCATTGCAGTGCAGCATCGACAGGAGGCGATCGCGGCGCAGTTGCCCTCCCCGTTGGTCCCTTCATTGCTGGGCGTTTGCGCAAGACACGCATTGTCACACATTTAGTCCCTGTTGGACGAACCGTTCGTCCATTGGTTTAACGACTGCAGTTAGTCCAACTTTGCCGAATTTCGGCTTAGAGTGTAGTGGCTAAGGTACTCAGCTGCTGACTCGCAGGTCGCGGGATCGAATCCCGGCTGCGGCGGCTGCATTTCCGATGGAGGCGGAAATGTTGTAGGCCCGTGTGCTCAGATTTGGGTGCACGTTAAAGAACCCCAGGTGGTCTAAATTTCCGGAGCCCTCCACTACGGCGCCTGTCATAATCATATGGTGGTTTTGGGACGTTAAACCCACATATCAATCAATCAATCAATCAACCAATCCAGCGCAGCAGTCTGCAGTCGCGTTGCACTAAGTACAAACTTGTTCGCGCGTTGTTACAAGTGAGTTGAGTAGGTACTCGTTCGCAATTATTATCAAAGGGGACCTGCAAATGTTTTTGAGAGTGGTCAAAAAACGCTGCCGAACAGTTCTCGACGCTCCCGAGGACACGCGAGCCAAACGTTACATCTCAGCACTGGCCCGGAAATTACAGTTAATTCTGGAAGTCTTCTAAAAATCTCTCTCTCTTTTCTCTACGAATGATGGCATGTGCCCACATTTCTGCGCCATGTACCGAAAGTCAATGGTGGTTGGCTTATTTGAATGAATGATTGATCGAATGATTAATTAATTGATTGATTGACATTCACATGCAAGGTGCTCGCGTGAAAATGTTAGCCATTCAACAAGTTGAAAATTTCGTGTCCAGTTGTGATCGCTTTGCAGGCGACATTTACAACAGTCTTCATCAACTGCCGGCTAAAGCAGGACCACCACGAAAACGGCCCACAGAATGCTGGGACATTCGCTTCAGCTTCTTGCGTTTGAACTTTTGTTCCTGTAAAGCGAGCTTTTTTTTGCAAAGACTGTGCTTGCGGGAAAGCAAGAGTTGCAGGTGAAGAAGGAAATTTGTTACACATTGGGCTTTGCGGAACTTAGCGGGAACGTAGTGAAAAGGAAACTTCATATTAATGACTTATGAACCTGCTACATTACTGTTACTGATGAATTGTTGCAGTTTAAAGTACAGCTGTTTTTTTTATCTTTACGTATGCGGACACTATCGGTGCGTTTACTTGTGGGCTTTTTCGCGTCGTTTCCTTCTTTGTCTTTTTAAGTATTGTATTTATGAACGAAGGCAAACTGTCTTGGAACTGCAATGGAAGTACGAATACCCGATGTGACGGCACGTGGCTTTACGTATGTCGTAATGCAGCGTTGATGCAGTCTCAGATCTCGCAATACGCCTACAAGCCGTGCATGAACGCGTTTTCAATGCTTGCGTAAAGCGCGGATTAGTTGGTGCAAGGGGGCAAAGGGTTTGCGCCAACGCTGAAAGAGTGTCGAGCATGGTTGCGGATATTTCGCGAATCTTGACAGGGAAGGCTACTGAAAACATATCGTGCGTGATGGTGCGTAATTCGATCTCGGGTGTTTTAGTTTTACGATGCTCTTTTCGTGTGACCGCAGGCCATAACCGTAACCTAATTTATCCGTGACGTGCGCTTGTTAACAAAGAGAGCTGGTCCTTGAATATGTACGGTTGGTAATAGGGGAGAAAAAAATAGAAGTGCACACATTAGTACTTTTGAAACTAAGATTTCTGATCTGTTCTTTCTTTGTTTAGAGAGAGAGAGAGAGAGAGAGAGAGAGAGAGAGAGAAACTTTATTTGCGCATAACGCGGAGCATTCCAAATGGTCGGGCCCCTATTCCAGGGCTCCGCTAGCTCTAGTCATCATCTCTACCCGTTGGACCAGCCAGCGCTGATCAGCAAAGGCCGAGCTGGACAGCAGTGCCTCCCATTGTTCCTCTGTGTTGTTCGTGTTGTGGTGGTCTTCGTTGTTATGTGTATACTCCCACGTGATGTGAAACACAGTTGGTGTGGCCCCAAACCAAGGACATATATTTCTGTATGCTGTGGGGTAGAATGCACGTAGCTTGTGGGTGTTCGTGTATGTGTTTGTCTGGATTCTGCGTAATGCCACCGATTTCATTGCTGTGGGGTTCTTATGCGGTGCTGGATAGTTTTCCATTGTCCTTGTAATACTGAAGAATTGTACCAAAGTTAGGGTCTAGGGGCGTTGGATCCTTTATTGCAGTGTAACAAAGAGGCTCGTTGATTTGTGAAGCCTCGAGCCGCCTCATCCGCAAACTAGTTCCCGGTGACACCCTCGTGACCTGGCGCGCAGATAATGGTTTGGGTGTATTCAATTGGAAAGTTTTTATGAGCTTTGGTTAGAATTAGGAAATCCTTCATACATATTCTATCTTTTTCGTAATTACTACGTGCAGCCTTCGAATCCGTGATTATTGTCAGTGGGGCTTTTCGCTCCCTGCCCTCCTTGATTGCCAGCGCGATCGCTATATCCTCCGCTTCTTCGTTTACGTTGACATTTTCTTTTATGGAAGCATGTGGGTTAACAAACCAAATAAAAACAAAGGAGCTGGTGGGAAAGGAATGAAATTAACAGGGGAACAAAAACAAGCGGCAACAGAAAGAGTCATAAAAAATTGGAACACGAATTTTTGGGACTGGTTTCAAATTGGTCTGTCGGAATGGCTATAAATTGTAATAATTTAGGCTTAATAAGTGATGTACGCTACGGTATTTGTGGTATAGAATTTAGATGTTATAGCAATATATAACTGTGGTAATAATAGTGTTGTGATCATCGTCAGCCTTACTACGTCAACTGCAGGGCGAGTGCTTCACTCATTTTCCGCCAATCAACCTGGCACTGTGTTTGCTGCGGTCACGTTTATACGCCTCAAGTTCTTAATCTCATATATGCCACCTAACTTTCGGCCTCCCTCTAGCGCGTTTGCCTTCTTTGTACCCCGCATCTTGCCTTCGTGCTACGTGCCCCACCCACCGCCGGAACTTCACGGCCTCACCGGAAAAAGGATTGGCCACGCTCCACTCAGTGGAAAAAAAAAAGGAGTTATTGTAACTTTTCTCGGGGAGTCCTGCTTTGCCACGTGTATGGCTCTCTTCAAAGAGACATGTTTACTCTCTTGGGAGTCATGCGACTCTCTTAAGATACTGCAGTGACTCCCCAAAGAGAGTTGACGTGCATCTTGTAAGAGAGTCGCAAGCGAGGCGAGTCAGGACTATACTAAAGGTGTCAAAAGAGTTTTTTTTTTTGCTTAAGAGTGAGGTGCAGTACTTTGTCACTATCCCCCATGGAAATACAATTGATAAATAACTGTGCATGCAGGAATAAATAACCGAGTATCAAGGTTATTTGTAGTTCTAACTACTAAATAGGCAAAAATGACCATAGTAGCGTTATGATTACATCTATGAGAGAGACGGTGTGCCTGTTTATTAGTAGCGTTTGAGTGTGTTTTTGTTTTACTCTTCTTTTTTTCTATTTTTTTCCTTTCTGTTCTTCACTTTTTCCCCCACCCCAAGTGTAGGGCAGCTTACCGAGCCAAGCTTGGTTAACCTATCTCCCTGCCTTTTCTCTCCATCTCTCTCTCTCTTTCTCTCTCTCTTTCTTTCTTTCTCTCTCTCTTTCTCCTGAGCGTGTTTTGTGCGCTTCCTGAGGAGGCGACCTTTGATCGACAGGCATTGCTTTAGAAATGCGCTTGACAGTGACAGCGTCATTAACGCGGCGTTAATCCCCGAAACTGGGGGGGCTGCGCCGATAGTCGTGTTAGTTTCGCTGGCCTTGTTTTTAGGCCCCCCTCCTCAAGTAAAGAAAAAAGAAAAGCGGGATGTTGAGAAACACTTCGCGCTTATACGAGCGCGATCTTACTGAGAATATTTTCCGGGATAATCACACTGAAAACGTTGTTCATTGTGAATAAAGGTAATGCAGTGCGTACACATTATGACAGCTTGGCAGCGCAAGCAAACGTGAAGGAGGAGGTACGCGAACAAGCCAGACTAAAACTTGGGTTTGCGTAGAGTGAACCCAAGCATCAGTCTGCGCTTGTTTCTTCTTACTTTGTTCAGTTTGTTTGCTCCGCTAAGTTATCATTATGAATATGTGCCAACTAGCCTGCTTACCGATTCTTCTGTAGTTGACGCACATCAGCAAGAATCGATATGTAGTCATTTTGTACCCTGCACACGTTGTAAAAGTTTTCTTACGTCACTGTCCTTGCTTTTACACAAAGCCTTTAGGGGCGTGTAAGATTCTTGAATTGAGTAAATAAATAAATAAATAAATAAATAAATAATTTTCCAGGTAAATGTGACGAGGACAGTGTGCCTGCGCAAGCAGAAACAGCTTGACAACTAGCTTACGTGAGAAATTTTCTATCATCATTTTCGATATATATATATATATATATATATATATATATATATATATATATATATATATATATATATATATTCACTAGCGATAAAGGGATAAGTTTAGTGGCCCGTTTTTAGAAGCCGAAAGCTAGAACAAATTGGGCGCCTCGCCTGCGCACATCTATAACTGGAGTGATTTCTCAGCCGCACAAGTGGTTTGCACATCTCCATCAGTGTCCCGTCCAGCAGCGGCGTCCCGCTCTCCACTTTTCCCATTACCTCCCTCGACTGTCCCCTTAAATCTTCCTTTTTTCCCGAGGAGGAAAAAAAAGGATATCTCGAACGGATGCGCGCAGTGTGTGTGGCGCTAGTGGGCTGCTCCCGCACAACGCCTGCCCGCCGTATATTTCTTCTTCGCCGCTGCGTCTGCGAGGCAAATAAGCGCGGAAAATTGGGACTGCAAACCCGGCGAGCGATGATTGCTTTCCCCGCAGGGTGCAGGTTGCTGCTGCTTCTACGACCGACCCCCTTGAACCACGAAACTGCTGCAGAAGCATGCATTGGAAGCCAGCACCCTCGTTGTGTATGCATCTGCGTGGTGTGTGTGTGTATTTGCTCATGCGTGCATGCATGTTCAAGTTTGGGCTTATGCATGCGTGTGTATGTGGGTGTGTTTTTGCATGCGTGCGTGCGTGTTTGTGCACGTGTGAGTGTGTTTGAGTCTGTGCTCGTGCATGTGTACGTGTACATGCATGCGTGTGTGTTCGAGTTTGTGCTTGTGCGTGCGTGCGCGCTTGTGTGATCGTGCATGCATGCGCGTGTGTTTGATTCGGTGATTGTCGACGCGTTCGTGCCCGCGTGTTTATGTGTCGGTATGTGCTTTTGCGTTGCGTGTATCTGTATCGTGTGTACGTGTTTGTTTGTGTTTTGTTATTACTTGTGTGCGTTTGTATTTGTGTACGTTTGTTTGTTGCGTGCTTGCGTGAGTGTGCGTGCGCGTCTTGTGTATTCTTGCGTGCGTGCGTTCTGTTGTATGTGTGTGTACGTATATGTACGTGTGTGAGAGGAGAAGAATTGCGCGTGTCCTGGAACTAAAAAAAAAAGACTACGAGGCTTGCTCCTTACCAAAGTAAAAACGATGTTCCTCTTCCTTACCACCGAGGCGCTTCCTACTGCCTGCACAGGCAAAAGTCGCTATGTAACTGCACTACCCGAAGTATGGAACATGGACAGAAGACACACGAGCCAAACAGAAGCAACAGGGAAAGAACGCTTGTTTGATTAGTATAATTTTTGGCAATAATGGCACCCGAAGAGCGGGTCTCTCGTTTCTAGACCAGAGGAGAAGTAGGCTCTTGGTTTTTATTTCTCGCCGTTGCCTTTTTACTTCTCGCTAACTGGCTCCGCTGCTAGGCGATACTCCTGCATGCGTTTATTCATAACGTGATGTATCCGGAAGATAACGAGCTTTCACCCGGAGAAAAGCACGCTGTTGTGCACGGACCTGCAGCCTTTGTTCGGTTCGTCGGCTACTTTCTTCCTCTTTTTTTATTTCTTTTTGATATCGCGGAAAGAAGTCGTGGCTTCTGTAAGGGAACGGGCGGTTTGTGTCTTTTCAATTTCACTCTGAAAAAAAATCTTGTTATGGTTCCTTCAAAAAAAAACTTTTTACTGGGTTGGTTCACACTGTTCAGCTCCTGCGTTTCCACGGCTGGTGAAGCAAGACAGTGCTCGCATCGAGTAGTCGGTCGATACTATTTGCTGTTCGCCTGTATAGCTGTAGTGCAGAGATTAATGTAACCTAACTATTTTGGCTTAGTGGGTACCAGTCATTGAGCGTGAAACTTTAAAAGAGAGTTTTTAAAACTAATGAAGAAACCGAAAGATATATTTGCTGAGGTGATTGCTTTTTAAGTGCTGCGTGTAGTAAGTAACGATGAAAATCATTTGCTGACGTAGGATGCCGACGGGAATTTTTCCATAAAGTCTAGTGGAATAGCTGAAGTCGTTGTTTGCATTGTAAAAATTAAAAAAAAGGTGTACTATTTTTCTCACCAGCTGCTTGCTTTCTCTTCATCTTCCTGCGAAATTTATTTCTTTTTGTTCGTTGTTTTGTTTGTGAAATAACCATTCAGTCATCAAAGACTGTTTTGCAGCCGCATTCCGGACAATGGGTGGCAAGGGACTGTGGTCTCATTCAAGTCAAGGAACCTTTTCGTTCTCCAGCCGTGTAGCCGGAATTTCTTTAGAGGCGAAGCTCCTTAAAGTGGCACCCGTTCGTCCCTCGTCATTGTGCGTAACCATTCTTACATTTTGACCTGTTAGTTGGTGCCGGTGGGAGATTTTTCCTGTACGTTGATGAAAAATAAAACATTCGCAGCGTGCGCGGTAACTAAATGCCGAATTATCCTGTCTCTCATTCCCCATTAGCAGCCATTGGCATGTACATTGAGCACTATCTGACAAGAAAAGGTTGCTGCGGTATACTCGCGGGGCGCAACCTCCTTGGTTTTAGAAAGGTTTAGCGAGCGTTGGGCCGCAGTGCCATCCCTTACGGAAACGCCATACATGGCCCATATATAAGTTATATCTGGCCATATATAAGCATATGTGGCAGCATATGTGGCCATATATAGGCATATATGGCAGCATATGTGGCCACATATAAGCATATATGGATGTATATCTGGCGGAGTCGGTTCATGTATGGGGTTATATACGGCCATATATGACGCGGTTGGCCCATATAAGGAGTCAAATCCGGCCAAATAAGGCACGGCACACCATATATAACATATCAAGTGGATCCTTATATGTGGAAGTGCTCTCTTATTTGGGATGAACCACGTATATATTTAGCACCGTGATCACACTTTTATGCGAATTGTAATATATAACAATTTGTACACAAAGCTGACCTGCTTATTTTCATAACAATAGGAGTATTAAATATATATGTTGTTTCTGCCGTGCAGAAAAACAGAAATTTCAGGTCAGCTTTGTGTACGTGATAGTTGCAACTCAGTTGAATGCATATATGCATGCATTCGTGTAATTTAACTCGTACATTTTTCATGGCATTTAGGTTTGAAACAATAAGTTGCGATTAATACGACGTAAATATAGTATACAAGAGCAGACATGTTTTACGAGGAAGGAATCGTGTCAAGTCACAAAACGTATTGAAGCTTCCGAACCTCGCTATTATTATAGAGCAATCCTATATAGTATTATGTAAAGACAAAATGCATGCAACTTATATTGTTCACATTAATGCATTGTTTAAAGTGGCAGCAAGAAATAGTAATTTCAATGCGCTTTTAGCTTCCACATCGGTGGACAAAATTCCTGATTATTTGAAAGTTTGATGGCTATATGCTCCCTTCATATAACAAGATTTCTATTAATCCTGTTGACCCCTCATCTGCGATTGCTTTCAGCAGCCATTACTATAATTGCATGCGCAGTGCAATGTTAAGGGAGTATTTTCAAAAACAAAAAGAACTTACGTGAATGAAACTTCCAGGCACCATTATGATTACATTAAAGATGGAATTTGTACTAATTTATTGCAAAATACATCTTGCGTTTCCTTTGGCTACGTATAATGTTCTGGCTGTGCACATAGTAAATTTATCGAAAATTTTATGATTGCACAAGTGAACAATTAATTTAGTGTAATGTTTGCAAGCGTCAAATAAATCTCACGTCATAGAGATGTACGTTAAAAAAGGTGCAGCTGACTCACATGTGATACATATTTAATGGACAATGTAATGAAATGCTGAAGCTTTATAGCAACATTTAACGTAGGCTGCTGAATTCACAAAACTCTATTTTGTGTGGGTGTGTCATTACTTGGTCGAGGTCACTAAAGCGCACGTGCCATCATCAGGATTAGCCTAAACATTGCCTTGTGAATACAATTAGTATGACACATTTTTTGCGGGCTGGCGTGATACCTAAGCCAAGCTCTACATTATGTAAACAGCCCCTTGCTGTGCAGGCGCGCAACGATTCAAACTGCTTGCGAACATATCCTTTCAACACCAACACGGTAGTGCACTTATAAGATATGTATGCCGGTACATACCCACCAAACTGACAAGTGTACACTCGCGTATAGAGATTCATGGGCACCCGGACACTGGCATTTCATTCAATGTGGCTAGATATTTTCGGACATGTCAGAATGATATGAGTGTATATTAATATTATTATTATTAATATTATTATTATTATTATTATTAATGGTGTTGTTGTTGTTGTTGTATTTCCAAAACGTCCAACAGCGAATTCATATGCTGTCATACTGTGTCGTTATGTAAGTTTTATGAGATCAGTTATCTTGGTGTTCTTTTGATAGCATGCTGAATTTTTTCTACTTGCATTAAATGTGCTGCCATGCGAGGCCTTCATTCTCTTCCTGTTGGCTCAACATCTCGCGAGAATCCGGTTCTCCTACAGCCTTCTACAAATTGTACACCGCGATATGTCGTCGTCAAATTGAGTACATATGCATATTTGATTTGGAATGGCCCTGCTAATCCAGCAGTAGCGCCACTGAGTGAGTCCAGAAAAATTTCATAAGCATTTACCTCATCGTTTCACTAGAATCCTTTCAACACTGCTAGAATATTATATTTGCCATCAGTTAACGGCCGGCAAAATCGCGCTGAGCCGTTATTTCTTTACAAGCTAGTTTCAGGGTGAGATATTCTGCCCTTCTCGGTTGTAATAATTTTGAAACTCCGCGTAAGTTATCGAGAGAGAATCGACCGTTGCATGTACCTGCCAGCTTCTTTCAACACTCTATCCTTTACAGAATACTGAGTCTATCTAACGTCAACTTTCTAATTCGTTATGTTTTCATAGTCTACAGTCATTTTCTTTTTGTCAGTGAGGGCTGCCCTGTCCTAACGTAGCTTTGCACATGCACAGATTCTTCCCTTTCCGTCCTTCAGGAAGCCTTCGGCACGGTTATGTATATTCTACATTATTTTTCAGTACCATTCCATGATATCTACTCTTTTATTTGTTGTTTTCATTGTCGTTGATTTCTTTTTGACTGCTCGTCTTTGCTCTTTTTATTGATTTGCATTTCTTTGGACAGTCTGTAATGTATTGTTTGTTTTTGTTTTCTTTTCGCGCGCGCCAGCATGAAAGACCCTATGGTTGTTCTTGGGTAGGTTAAAAAATGATTGATTATTGGTTGATTGAATATTATTATTATCATTATAAATGCTTGCGAAGTAAGATGATAATTCGGCTGAAACGCGTCTTCGTAGCCAGCGTACACGAAGCAGCGATTTCAGCTCCGCGGAATGCCTGTCTCAAAGGACTTGCACGTGCAGCTTTCTGGGCCCGCGGAAGAAAGTTGAAGTCCATTGTAC